>VYYI01000045.1:0-68780 GCA_021029175.1 Bilobella aurantiaca | reverse complement strand
TTAAGTGTAATTAATGGAATTAGTTAAGTTTACTTAATTACTGGGAATTAATGGCCCAGTCATGGCTGCCCATTGTCGCCCTTTGGTTTTACAAACCTAAGCCCCTATACAGCTAACCAAACCTCATGGCCTAAGGGCCTAGCAAGTCTATGCCCTTTAAATCTATGGAGATGATTATGAAGAAGGGAGACAAGTAGAACGTTTACGCCTATCCAGGTAAAGACCGATCTCGGACATAGCCAATCCCAAAATAACTATCGCCAATCCTTGGCAAAGAGATGGGGTGACGACTGACCTCTGACCTGAAGAATGGTGGTAACGAAAGGCATCCGGTGGGTGGAGAAGTGTGGGTGCCACGAAGACAAGAAATATAGCTTGCAAGAGCTCTGTCCTGCTCCGAGGTTGGGAACGTTCTGAGGGTGGAGCTAAAGTGGACGAGATACTCCTTCTTCATCGTGCTTTGGGACGAAGGCGTAAGCGCGAGGCAGATAGCGCGTCATGTGGCGACGTTGTAAGCCGCGTCCTTGCCCTTATATGCAGCTTACTAAACATATGTGTGAGGGAGTACCTCACAATATTGTTGTACATTCAACAAAAACGTTGAAACAACAAATTTGTTTCAAAAATTCATAGAAACGCAAAAAATCGTTTGGCAATGTTTATTTAACAATTCATACTGTTCATAAGGCGCCTGAATTGCTTATAACATAAATTTGGGGTCTGTTTTTATTGTAAAATATTATCGTAGTTTAAGTAATGAGATGACTATAAATGAATCTTGGCATAATCTTTAGCGTAAATTAAAGTATCTATTAAGTTTTCAATATGTGCTCCCAGAATAAATTTCTTCCACAAAAATTGAATGACTTCGCGGTTATGATTTCATTCGAGTTTTCAACATGTATTTTCAAACTAAACGTGTTTAATGAAAAAACTGAATTGAGTCAAAGCTTCCATGTACATTTTTGTGAAAAATAAAAATTCTATTTTAATTATTTAATTCTTTAGATTTTATGTAGATATCAACAAGAAAACTCGAATAACATTTTCAAATTTAAACAGACGTATAAACTATAAAGTAAGTATGTATTTTAAATACATAACACTAGTCTGGCTAAAGCTCGAAGGCAACAATGCTCGAAACATAAATTTGATGGGGGCAAAAAATCTTTCCGAATTAAAATTTTTTATTATCACTAAAATAAACTTGTAATTTTAAGCAGGGTAAATCTTTGCTATTCATATATGGTTTAATGATCATAAAAAATAAAACCAAGGATTCTATAATGTAAGAGTAAAATAACCAAGTAAGAGAAGATGAAGAAACAATTTTAAAAGTATATCGTGAACTTATGAGAAGATTTACCTCTTAAAATATCTAAGCAACAAATAATAGATGTTATTTCAAAGTTATTGGAAAGTGACTAGAAGGCTTACAACATTTTTTAATATAATATCACCAAAAACGGTCAGAATATATTCGTTTGTGTTGAGTAGGAAATGTTTGCCAACTGACATTGTGATTGGCTTCCGTGACTTCCAATATCGATACTTGTAGGCATCCAATCTTGTCCGCTGCGTCATGAAAAGACACAAATTTGATGAGGTTGTATGACACAATACTGCAAGGGATATTGATGATTTCAGTATGTGTGCAATAATTAGAACACATGGAATGATCAACAACAGTAGCGGTGTATACGTTCGCATCATTAACCTAACAATAATAAAAGATAGCAACACTAATGTGCAGTCTGCAAGGTACATAATTACTTCTAGAAAATTAGAAATGCCGTCATTAAGATGCTTATTCATCAGTTGATGACAAGTATATAACAGCTCCAATTCACCATGTTTCTCGTCAGGGGCATTTCTATAAAATAAAATCTAGTTACCAAAGCAAAGGTTATTACCGTAGCAGAAGTAAATTAAATTCGTTTACTTTAACCATGTCATCCAGAGGCAAGTTGTATAGTTGTACAACAATGCGAGGTTGACAAAAAGGAATATGCAATATAATCCAAATACAAATCCAGAACAACCCGCTGTTGCTCCAACGACAAGGATAAGTCGTACATAATTACTTTGCAATATAATCCAAATACAAATCCAGAACAACCCGCTGTTGCTCCAACGACAAGGATAAGTCGAACCAAAATCTCATATAGAGGTATACCAAAAAAACCCATTAGGAGTTCTACAAAAGATTTGGCCAGATTACTTAAAACATTATTTCCGAAGACGTAAAATATAACAAGTAGCGGTGTGAAGCAAATACGATAATATAAGAAGGCGGTGTTAATAATTTTAATAGGAGTTTCTAGACCATCGATAATAGAGTAATAAGGCACATTTTGAGTAAAGTCTATACAAAAATTGAATTAATTTATTCTTACAAGAGAATTATTCGAGTACAATTTGAATTCTCAATAGTAATTGTGATGGCTTTTAGTGGTTTATTTAATGAGAACGTGTAATGCGTGTAGCGCTTGCTCCTATTAACACATAAACATTGAACTGTATTTTGTTTGAAAACTTATCGGCAATTGAGCTCAAAACAAACTAAACTAACAAATAGATGGGATTTAAACATAGCTAACTTTTTTTTACAAAAAAAAAGTACAAGAGTGCTATTTAAAAAAAATCAGATAAGGTTCGTGAATTTAAAACAAAAATTGTCGTGTCCTAGGTTCATGATATGAATGGAAGAATATCAGTATCACTATCACGGGAACCAGATAAACTTATAAGGTTGGTGAATTTAAAACAAAAATTGTCGTGTCCTAGGTTCATGATATGAATGGAAGAATATCAGTATCACTATCACGGGAACCAGATAAACTAGAACTATGCAGAGCTAGTGCAGAAAACAAAAAAGTTTACGGAAGAATTATTTAACATTAAATTATGATATTAGTATAGTGACATTATAGCCATTATAGAAATTATAGACAATAATCATTTCATGAAATATTTCGTGATTCATAACAATTTTGCATGCATAATAATTCGGCAATGAAAGATTGCTCGTAGATTTTTATTTGGAAGTTATGTTTCGTAATGTTGTGAAGTTGATATTAATTCCACATACACTCGTATTAATTTGTACTTACGCATATATTTCAGAAGTAAATGAAAATTGTATGTAAGGGTACGAATCTCTTCCAACGAACTGAAGTCCCAAATCAGGGCAGCAGCTGCAAGTGCAATGATAGAGAGTGCTGCCGCCTCCAGAATCAAAATGTTGTAGTCTAAAGTAACGGTTAAGGTGAACATAAAGAAAACTGTGTCTATAAGTAGACAAAACAGTGAGCAGACAATTATTGCCCTAGTCAGATTGTTGTGCTTTAGATATATGACTTCGGAAAATTCTATTTGTTCTGTGATTTTGAAGTTGTATATCTTCCAATAGCTTCCTGAATCTAGAGTCATCTTGATATATTTTCTGCTTTCCCTCGAAAGCATATTTTTGGCACAATTGTTTCTAGTGCAAAATATAATTCTACTTACCCAATCGTTCAGTGTAAAGCACTGAAACACATGTTTTAAAGAACGTTTGATTTATGAACGAATACGTCAGCAACAAATGTTAGGTTGGGTTGCGATTGATCAAAAAATAGTAGTAGGGAAATTTTCTTTTATTATTAGTAATAATTTCCTTTCCATTGCTCAGACCCAGTAATTCTCTTTTTTACCAGAATGTATGGCGCTGAAGTATAGCAACCTGCAAATCAAGCAAACAGTAAATCACAATTTCGTTTCCTGGGCTATAATTTTGTGCTATTTTAGAACATAAAATCTAAGGTACTGGTCAAAATTTCGTCGTTTCCTGTAATGAAATCAGCGAAATCACAGTTTCTTCTTATTAAAATTGATGTAATTATTACAAATTGCAACAACATGCGCTTAAATTTATTTTCCAGATACGATAATTAGATAATATTGTACGACTTTTATAGTTATTAGCCAAATATGCCTGTGGTATACTTAAGGGCCGCCATTCAAATGCTCATGAATATACTTTCAGTTTTAAACATCTCGTCTTCAGTTTTGAAAGGAAGTTAAGTAGTAGTTAAATTGAAAACTTCAATTTTAAATTCAATGACGAATTTGCTACTTCTAAGCTCGTCGGTTTGCATAAAAAATTGAATTTTTATGGCGCAGATGACTTGGTTTTTCTCGTGATCTCATTGCTCCAAGTAACGAATTCTGGCTTCTGCAAGGTTGCAAGATATCCAATCACATATGTCTTGTGAGAATAAAGAAAACGATCCTTATTTGCTACATATATGCTAATGAGTCCTTCCTTCCATATCCCTATCCACTCCCTTACATGTTGACCAGCCGCTCTTCTAGAATGTCAAATAACTCTCCTGTTATTAATGATTTGAAACTTTCAAGTACGCCATAATTCATTAGCATGCTAATTTTCTTTTATGTTCTTAAGTAGACACATATTTAATATGATGTAACAACAACTTTTTTTGGGAAATGATGTAGCGAAGGATGATTTTGCAGCATTAGCTCTAACCACTTCAGATAAGTACTATGTTGAAATATCCAGTATACTTTGGTAAACTTGATATAAAATAGCATCTTTGCATAAGTATATGTAAGATGTATGTAAATTATGTATAAGTGTGTAAGCATGTAAAAAAGTCGTTGAAAACTAATTTTAAATGATGTCGATAACGCTAAAATTGAAAGCAAACTCTAACAAATATTGTACTAGAAAGTTTCACGCATTCAAAAATATTATGGTTAATCTAGGAAGGTTAATTATTGTGTGTAAATAACGAGTATTTTTTACCAATGCATAACTGTTGTTACATTTGCATGATAATAAATTTACAATTTGTTCAATTTCATGTAATACGCATGCAAATGCTTTAGCAGGAAAATGGAGTGACAAAGTATTGCAGCAATGTTTGGGGGGAAGCAGAGCATTAGTGAGTTGGGTGAGCCTCTCTTGGCATAAGAGGCACCATGGTCTAGTATTAAACTATAAATAATATTCCAAATTAATGCAAAAACCCCAAGTGTAAGCACGGCACCACCTGTTATTAGTATAACCAAACACTGACATCGTTCGTACGAAATTTTTGCGGCGGTGAACCATGGTACGGAGTAAGGAGGCAAATGAATGATATAACTTCCATGGTGCAGGATAATTTTTCAACGTGAATTAATTCGCAATTGTGTGTATTTTGAACAATTTTGTAATGATACGCATTCCAGATTCAACCTGCATCCAATGGCATTATCACATAATTCCAAGTCTGCTTGGAGAACATCTTTCGCGGCAATCAAGATGCTAATATTTCTTAAAAGATGTAAAAAATGTACTGATTTATGTAATTAGTTTTCTGGACGTAAATAGCCTTCCACCCAGACTATGCAACAGTCTGACACAAATTTTGATATGCAATTTTGACAATTTAAATTCAATTCGGATGTGGCGTAATTCCTGTCTTCCTGTGGTAAGCCGTGTTTTGAGCTCTGCTTACAAATTTGAAATTGTAGAAATGCAAAGTAATAACCGGTAAGTAATATTAAAACAAAAAGCTTTTTTTTTGCATTTTTATTAAAAATAATAAAAATCGCAGAATTTATTTATATTTGCAAGTCGATTTTTGGTTTAATGAAATAAATACACAAAATTGATCATATGTGACAGATTAAAGAGGAACAATATGATTGGTAGGAACTCATAAGCATAGTTTTTGAAATCCAGCGGGCACTTGTCGAACAGACTATTTGGAACAATATAGGCCTGTATGGGCCTAATGAAGACACCAACGTTAAGTGAGGTACGACCGTTTTCTCCCAGATTTCCACAGCTGAGTCTTTGCCTTCTGAATTCTCACAAGGCTTCTGGCAAACTTTTTCGGATTATTTCCACGTCCTCTGATTTTGCAGCATTATCATGAAGATAAGGTATACACAAGTCAGATGCTAGACTATATCGAAAGGGGTAAACCAATAACAATGACATTTTGCGGCTGATCGGGGATTTGAACCCACGTTCTCAGGCTAGCGGAGAAGGCAAAACCTCTAACCAATAAACCAAACTCGGCCGACGAAATTTATTAAATATATTTTATTCAAACTGGCCCGACGCTTCTCAAAATTTTCTACTGAATATAAATAGAAAAAGATTACAGAAGAAAGAAATAGTACGGAAGTGCAATATTGATCTTGAAACCCAGTATTTGCCTTTTCTGCACCAACACAAGACAAGAAGTTTGAATTTTCATTGAGACTCATTGTCAAGTTTTATGATGCTTTTAGTCCCGGTTGAAAGAGTGATGGGCCATTTCAGTTGTAAAGTAGTTGTAGAAAACCTTAATGTCCAACCAGAATCGGTAGTTTATAAAAAAAATAAGAGGATCTTTTAGCTTAACTTCCGTAGTTGTTATGCGTTTACTTCTAAAACACGCACTGCACTACTGAAAAATATATTTGTAAAGTATCCGGTCAACATAAAAAGTGCACTTGAAAATGCAATTTGAATCATCGTGATTTACGGTTGGCTTAATTGACATTGCACTGCCCAAGTTGTATTATACAAAATTCAAGAGTTTCTCCTTAAAATGATGGACGTTAACATTTTAAAAGACATCAAATTTTCAAATCAAGTCAAAAGCAGGGAACAAAATAAGTAACCCCGACATTGCTACATTTGATTTTTACCATTCTTACCATTTTGTAGCAATTTTTTTTTGCTAAACTAGCACGTTAATTAACAAACTCCTTAAAAAATATTATAGCTGTTTGCTAGCTATTTTGCATAATTGACGAAAAAATTGCAAATACAAAAGTGAGCTAAATTATTAAGTTTAATGTAGTAAACTTTAAATTAGTATTTAAATTTAAATTAGACGCCTATTTTGTACAGCCCGGGTTGCTTATCCCATTGTATCCAAAATTTCTAGAATCTAAAAATCGTGCCTGATCCTCCGATTCTGAATTTCCTGGTCTATTCGTTTTCCTTATAAATTGATACTCTTTTTTTGCGACTGAGAGCTGCAGTGAGTTATTTGTTGGATTCTTCATCGTGTCATTCTCTCAGAGCACACCCAAAAGAAATTGAATTTTTTCCTCCCTACCCTTGTCATAAGAGACAGAAAGCATGGATTTGGGAAATCCATTGGAATCCCAACATTTACTTCCATGTAGGTGCTTCTTCATACACGCTTTTCCTGTCTAAGAACAAATTGGACATTCATCTTATTTTGGCAGGTAGAGACTCTGATCCCGAACAATAGAGCAGTAGCATGCAATTTCTACCTTGGTTTATCCAGTTTTCTGAGAATTGGGCTCATCTGTTTCATTCAGAGCACCGGTATTTGAGACGAAAGAGTTTCCTTAATTAAATTTAAGATTTTTTTCCAATATTGCTGTGATAGAGCGGAGCAAAATTCGAAATTTTATAAATTATAACAACCCTTAATCACAAAGGTTAATACTATACTTACCCTAAAAGTTAGTACTTGTTACTACATACGTTATTATACGTTTTTTTACATAATGTAGAATGAATTATCTACTATAGAAGAAACATTTAAATAAATGAATCAAAGTATTAAGCGATCGCCAATTAAACAATATGCCATAACCATTAATTAATCGAATTATTTGGAATCATTAATTGAGTACTTATAATTTCTTCTCAATTTTTAAACCTAATTTAAGCTTAAATATTTTGAGTCAATTCCATTTTTGGTTGTCAGAAGCTGAAAAAATACAGCATTTTGACATTGCCTTACTATGACTTACTAATATAAGTATTTAAATTTGATTTGAATCTGAGTGGAAGAACTCATACAATTCAGAAAAACGACATCAAATAACCTAACATTGCTACGCTTGTACTAACGTCCCATTTCCTATCGGTTAACCAATTCTGTAAAATTCTCTGTTAAACACTAAATAAACTGTTTTCTTTGTTTCTGATTGCACCTAAATTTTACACCAATTGAAATAAACACTTAGTATCAATTCTAACAATAAATGATACTAACGCAATGTGTTTTGACCGTTTTTTTTTGAATTTACGAAAATATTTGTGCAATAACCGTTAAGATATACTATAAACAGATCAAATTCATATCAAAATAATTTTGTATTGCAGCATGAATTTTATTGTCAGGGTACTCACCGAAGGAAATTTCAGCTATATCGAGGGTCACACGCAGAAGGTGATTAAAATATTTTTATATTATAAAACGCTTTTGTGCAATCGGAATGGAAGATTTCAGAAATTGGACTGTGATCTAAATAATTTTAACTTTACAAATTGTTTAATTTAAAATAAACCATTTTCAGTAAATCTAGCTTTTGCCCTCTGCCTTCTTCAAACTTCCGTAAAGCCCAAACTTCCAAAATTGGAGTTTGGAATTAATTTTCTTAGAATCTATTAAATTGAAAAACAAACTTCATTAGGATTAGAGATTAGATGTTCACCTTCTATTTGTTTTGGATAAATGGTAGGCTCCGTTGGATCGTTTATTTTCATTTGCGGGAAGCATTATTCACGAACTCATCAATTTCGACAGGCAATAGACCCATTAGAGATTAAGTTTTACTGCCAGGTTGTTGATTGAAAAATGTAATAGTTTGTTGCGTGTTTACATCTTCAAGATGCGACTGAAGGGAAGAAAATTGGTGAAAATTTACTACTCCACTTATAATCTCCTACTTGTCAGATCCAAGGCGACGGCTCATTTCTCCTGCGTCTACAACTCTGCAGGTGTCGTCTGCAGCCGAAGATAAAAGCACTTGTTCTGAGTTGCGTCATTTATAATTTCATCACACAATTTAATTTTCAGTTGGGAGAAAAGTTTGCAAAAGAACTTTCAACAACCTGTCTGTGCGAGCTAAAGCAATTTTCAAAAGCTTGAGCACCACTTTCTGTTTGCCTATTTTGTTGTAAACAACTTTTGGAAGTAGATTTTTGAGCAGTGATGTTGCGTAAATTGATAATTCTTAAAAAAAAACAATTATGTGAAATACTTCTTTCCCTACAATTTTAACTTAGAATGAGCTCAAGTCGCAACTGACAGAACTTACTATAATTTACACGAGTTTGAGCAAAAAATTCGACAATAATTTAAATTAATAATGTATCAAACATTGTGAATAAACTAAATGCAATGACTAAGCAATTATGGTACATGAGTTGTGTTAATAATGCCGATGCAGAGTAGTGCCAGTTTTGAGCTTGACGTGTTTAATAAATAGAAATTCAAAACAGTTGTCATTTATTATGACTTGTCGGGTGATTGATGGTGATTTGTGAGATATTTATTTCACATTACATTAAGGCTAACACACATTCTCGATTTCATTAGAATTCACAGTATGTTCATGGATTTACTAGTAGGCATGCTCTTGTAATATTGTGACTTTATATATTTGCAAAATAATTTACACAACTATACCAGCTACAAAATTTGCAATTCACATGTTTAGGACACAAATTATTTCTAGTAGGCACAAATAATATAGAAAGTTAGTTTATGCCTGAACTAATACATTTTGCAATTTCAAATTGCAAAGTTTTTTAAAACTATTATTATCTTTATTTGTATTTTTTAAAATGTAGTAACAATATATTTTACCAACGTTGTTAACCATCATTGCAAAGTTTTAACCAAGGCAAACATTTCTCCAAATTCTCAGTAATATGCTATTTTAGTTTTAAAATATTTGTGCTTCATATCAAATAATTTTACAGCAAAAGCAAGCTTTTAAATCTGCGTTAGACTACTAAGGACCATAATGAAAATTGTATAATGCAATTGTCTTCGTATGCTTTCCAGCTTTCTCCTCTTGAATCTGCTCTTTTTGTGTTTTCCTTCGGGAGAAAGTTGTAGGCGCATGAACTCTGCACTTGGCTCCTTGAATCATTTTTCTCATCATCCTATCTGGCTCCTAGAACATTATTTTGCACAGTCGAGTCTTGCCTAGAAGCAAGTCTACTACCTCAGCAAAATTTACCAGCATTATTGTTTCAAGTTTACAAACTTTGTGTACTACGGTATTTACATCCAAACCAGAATAAAAACGGATTTGGAAAAAAAATCACTTAGTATACTATTAGTTGGCCAATTTGTCTCACTTTGTTACATAGTGCAAAGTACACTTAAGTAGTGCAAAAACAATCAGCCCATTAGTGAGTTATCGTAAGTGCATTAGACTCGCTTCCGATAATAAGAATCCTTCGAAAGCAATAGTGATTTAGTTTGGGATTAATTTGCAGCAAAATATAGACAGTCAGTTCCAGACAGACAAACACATTGTTTATTCATGCATTAGGCTTTGGCTCGGATTTCAAGGTTGCTATATCTCCAATTAACCTCAATGCTTATATATCTCGAAAAGTTATCCGTGACACACGAATCAATTTTGCTATAAAAGATTCCCTGCATTTGGACGCTACATATTACGAAAGATACGTATTCCAGAACAATCTATAAGCAGCTAAGGACTTTGCGCCTGTGCAAAAAAACAACAACAAAGTTTTGCTTACATATCCAATCAACTATAAATTGTATTCAATTAAATGTGTTTGCTACGACCTAATTAACTCATTAGCCCAGTAGCATTAGTTAATTAATGCTAGAAAGACTGTGGGCCATATACAACTTGTGTTAACCTATAACATATGTACGACAGAAAGTTCACAATATTTGATGGCTATTGGTTTTGAGCGCTTTTGCGTTTGTGAATTTGACAAAAAGGAAGTGAAATTTTTACTATTGCAGTATCTTTTGCCAATAAAAGAGCAAATCCGTCAGCAAATGTTCACGGTTGTGAAGGCAGAGCTTTCCTCTCCGTTGAAGACTGTAGATTGACGTGTAAAGTGAAAATAAGAATTGGATTCTAAGAGAAAACGCTTTTTCGCCTGACGTTTCTCGCACTTCGAAAACTCACCTACGCTCCAGACGTAGCTCCGGAAAACTTTTGTGCGCCTCGAGTTCTATTTGCAATTTCAATTACAGCGAGTTGAAGAACTTTTCTTGCGTTTCCTTCGATACTATTTAAATTGAAGTACTTCCTCGTGTGCACCTGGGCGTAATTGCGAGTCAATTTAAATTCTGCATCTCCCGGGCAGGTGTATCAGGATACAATTGAGTAGCATTACGGAAACATTTTATTCCCAACCGTCTGCTTTCGTATCCTTAAACAGATTTGTATCTCCTAACTGAAATTTTGATCAAGTTTTGAAATTTGATTATTTCAATTAAATGGTTCAACCTCGCTCAATTAATAACAACGACACGATGGCCACAGACTCGCCTTCTTTCGCCATCCAAGAACTCCTACGACGGGTAAGAGAACAAAACGACTTGCTAAAATCATATTTTGAATTACTTAATTACGGGTTCTAATTTACAAATAACATTAATTTTGAAATACAAAGTGGAGTGCGCGTCTACATGTTTTTTTCTGTTATAAGGTCGATATCACAATATCCGTTACAATTGCTTTTAATTTATATAGCTTATATACTTATTTTAGGCGTTATAATTACCATACGTTGATTTAATTTTTACAAAATTTTTTTTGAAAATTGGTTTAGCCTAATTTATTCTAGTAGCAAATTGTTACAGTGCAGTTTAACCATAATTTGACGAAAATAAATTGAAATATCTTTCTGATGCAAATAATATTGTAACGAATGTTAGAAAATATGTTGTAATATAGTCTAATGTTGAAAAGTAAACAAAGCAAAAGATGCTAGAGCTGCAAAAGCATTAAAGGAAAGCAAGGGTTAGCCTGACATAATCAAAATCTTCACTAAACTATACATGCAGGAGCCTATCAGTGAAAGTGCCACTTATATCGATTTCTCTTGCACTACGATATAAAAGTTGAGATTTTCTATGGTTGGCATTGAAATTCAAAGGCTGTTTTATGAATGTGGTGGGAATAATGGGCGGGAGAGTGTTCCCACCTTATCAATAAGTGATTTCTGTGGAGTGTGCTCAGTGTCTTTCAATTTCCGATACACTTGGTCGTAATTGAATCAAGACACTCCTTGAGTGGTGGGAGATCTGAAATCATTTTTTATTAAAGATATCTCCCCTTTGCACTCCATTGGAAGTGATCCAAAAAGGCCATCATCTTTATCTTAAGAAGGAAAAAAGGAGCACAACTCTAAAAAAGAGACAGGAAAAGAGCGGGGGCAGAACTCTAGCGTCGTCTCTGCCCTCCACTGCACTTTCTCCTTGTCTACTTATTTCCTTTCTCTAATCCATTCCGTTCTATTAGTCAATATTTCTAGTCCATTTACTCGTCTGGGCATATCAATCTCCATCATGGAGACGAGAGACGACGACGAAATAGCCTCACGCTCAACTATCTCCCTGACACCCTTCAAGAAATAAATTTCAAAAAAGTATCTTCTTTTTTTGAAAGAGTACAGATAGGAGCCCTATTCTCTCACAGTTCACCCTCTTGTCAATCCATCTCATCCACTTTGTTTCCTGGGGAAAACGTGAGCATCAAAATCCATTTATGTGATTAAATTCTACCTAAACTTACACTGGAATTTAATAGCTGTACATTTCTGACACGTCGAGTTGCATTATAGCTTCCAAAGTTGGCAAATAGCGATATCGAGGGAGATAATTCTTGTGAAGTGAACTTGGAAGATGTCATGTTAGTGTTAAGCCAATTTGATCAAGTTCAAATTTCAAGAAAAAAAAACAAGAAGTTTGTGATCATTATGATTTGGGTTGAAATTTCTGACAAGTTGTCACATTGTCAAAAGCTCAGAGAATTAGAAGAAATTTCCAATCCAACTTAAAAATTTCAGGAAATTTCCAATCCAACTTGAAAATTTCCCTTTCAAACCCCAATATGACCAAAGCCAATGTAACAGAGGATAAATTTTCTTAAAAAAATTGAAATCTGGAGTTTCAAAATTACTTGAAAATATAAAATCCTTGTAACGTATTCAAAATTAATAGTTGTAACATTGTATGGAAACCGTTCGTAAAACCAAAAAACTTGATTTAAATAATGATGTAAACCAACATCCTTGTATATAAAGTGTAAATTACAAATCTCAGGTTAAATTTTCTTTGGATTTATGTTCACGAATTTGATTGAAATTGCAATAAATTCCTGTTTTCACTTTATCGACAGCGAACAGTTGAGAAAGGCCATTTGAAGGTACCCTTTCCTTCTGACAGACTTTTCTCCCTCGAATCAGTTTCGGTTGATTGTACAAACCTATAAAAACTTTATTTGTCATAAAATCAAATGCGAAGAAGGGAAAGTTTGCAACAAGCGGGTGAAATGGGGAAAATTCAGATAAAGTTTGGTTTTATGATGTTTTAGCCATGCGCTATCTCTAATAGATCTTACGTCTTTTGAGATACTAAAAGCCTGCCTCTCCGTCCTAATGGAATTTGAGTCCAGGTTAATGTGAGCATTAGTATTTTTTAGCTGGCTAGCTTCATGATGGTCGGTCGTTGAAAGGAAGTCGTAATAATGGGAGTCGAGCCCAAAAATTTGCATAGATGGATATGGCCTCCACTCACGGCACTTTCACTTTCTCTTTTTTGTGTAAAATAAAAAGCCTTCCAAAATTGGTCTGGATGAAATTTTTTTGGGCTGGAAGCCAGTCCCACTCTGACTTTGCTTTAAGGCTCAACTCAGCCTTTGTGTGCCAAATTGGGCTACTATGGAACGTCTTGTGCCCAAAAACTTTTTTGCAGAATTAATCTGGGCTGGAGCAATAATTTTCCCAATAGCGAACGCTCACATAAAAAGTCTTTACAACTTTCACTTTTGGTTTTGTTCGTGGTGAATGGCTTTTCCTTTGTGGGAAGGCCCATTTAAGTTCAAGTTTCCCATTTCCTATTTTTGCGGAACCGTAATTAAATTGAAACTTTTTGATTAGTTGGAAGGCTACAAAGTTGGGCGATGATTAGGGAGGGTAGCATGCGACTTGTATCAAAATACTATCCAATTTCACTTGCTTTATGTTCTTGCCTTTACTGGATCTAATTCTAATAAATTGGCTTTTGCAGACGGCGTGGATATATAAAAATTTTGTCAAATACACGACAGAATTCCCGGCACAGAATACGGAACATGAAATTTTTTCCTATTACTATATATTACCAAAATATATTCAAACTACTTGAAATCCAAATGACAGACCAAATTACACTGCATACACTTATCCACACCGTGTAACTACTACAAAACTAGAAAAATATATTCTGCATAAATCAAGCTACGTTTACGCCTAATTTCAAGAAAAATTTGTTGAGCTTACAAAATTGTCGAGGTTTGTTTCAAGGTCTCTTAAACATACCTGCATCAATTAAAATCTTACTATGATTATTTTAAACAAATCAAGATGGCACATAAAATCATATTTAATGGCTTGTTACATTACTATTTGTAATACACAATTCGATCAATTGAATCTAAATTCACGATTTATGTGCTAAATGCAAGATTTATTAAACCGAGTGATTTATCAACTTTTACGTTGAGTAGTAATGTCTACAATCTAGTCAAAATATAATTTATTTTGAAATATGTATATTTATACGGCAAATGCAGCCGTATCGATGCGTTTTTTTTTGAATTCCTTAAATGTACTTATAGGTGCAACTTTTTATCAAAATTTTATTTTTGGATTTCGTAACTGACAGAGGCAAGTGAATGCAAATAAGAGCTCATGGTTAGCCCAATGCCTTTCATTTGCTCTACTTTTGTCCTAAAACTGTTCTGTCAAAGGGACATTTTTTGGAAAAACAAGCTCTCTCAACCGAATTTTTACTGCCAAGTCCCAGAATGATGGGAAGAAAAGCTTTTCCTTTTAGAATAATTTGTCAAACTCAGGCTACGAGACAGGAATAGGAACAGAGCATTAATCACATCAAAAGTTTTTTTCCCCTTAAACTTCCCTCAACAGCATCCACGCAGACGAAATAGTGGAGCATTAGCTGTAGGGTGCGTAGAACAAGGGAACACCTGCTGAGATTGCTTTCCCTAACAAAACTTTCACCATACTTTCTCCCGCTAACGAGTGAAATCTAATCACTTTTGGATTATTACAAGAGACACGACAAAGGAGAAATTAATGATTATGATAAGTTCCTCGAGAGAACAATGGAAAAGGGGGTGATTAAGGGAATCATAATAGTTGCCAGCGTGGTGGTGACTATTACCATCGCAATTTGCGTAACATTACTTCAAGTGCTCCTACTATTCTAACTGAAGTGGAGAGGTGACCCTTATAACAATGTGTGGCCCTTAAATACAGCCCACCAACCACCGTTTGGGGTAATGTCGCCCCTAAAATAAGGTCACTATCCCCCCTCTCCCTCCCCCCGTGTCATCGACTAGAGAGATTGGTGATGGGCCAAAAAGTGATAAAGCCAAGACAGCTCTCTTTCCTTATCGTATTTTCCCTGGCTTTTCTTATAGGCTCTCACGTCCATTTGAATCATTTCCAGATCTCTGCCCACACTAGCCAAAGGAGAAAAGGGGCTAGTGGTGAAAAAACGTGGTAGTGTAGTAAAAGTTTGGCAAAATTCCACAAAGATAAAAGGAATTCCCTCCTCCGCCTCCTCGGCCCTAACAGCCTTATTTAGCATCTCATAAAACTACTTTCAATTACATTATGTCTTATTTGCTATCGAAGGAGCGATAACGCTCTCCACTTTTGTGCTGAGGCAGCTAAGAGCTCCACAGATTTTCTACTTCGTAAAATCAACTTAGACGTCGTATCAATTCGGAAAGAATTTTTATTAAAAATTCCTTTAAAGGAAAATTTACTTTGCGGAAAAGCCAAAGAATTTTTTTTATTTACTAGACCCCTCAACTCGAACATTAAACAAAATTTTGTGGCGCAATTTATCAACCAAAAGTTACTATATCCTTTAAAACTATGTTTTTTAGATTAATGTGATAAAAATGTCATAATTATTTGCAAATGTGGCGTTAGTAAAAACTTGTGCGCCATAATATTCTCTTGTAATATGTACCATTAAATATCCACTGGCAAGCGAGGTTTTAGTTATAAGCATTCTACTTCTGTTATATTGTTCAGTAACTATAACTGGCAATACATATTTTTTTTATTAACATTATTACATAAAATGGAATGAACAGTTCACAATGTACTTTTAATTTTACATTGTAGAATACATGACTTAATTTTATACGTGTATTAACAGGCTTTTTTTTTAATTTGATTACAATTAACTTGCCGTTAGAAATGTTGAAATTCAACAAAAGATTAAATATGGTGCCGGAAAAGAAAAGATATAAATCATCTTATCTTATAGAGCACTTTAGCTACTGCTATAGATTCTATAATTTAAGAAACGCTAATCGGAAATCTTCTAACTTCTGTCTTTAGTTCAAATGGCAAATTTCGCCAAAAGATATTTTTTGCTTGATCAAATCGCCATGTATCATTCACACGTGTCACCCTTTTGCCACGGTTTTTGATTTAATAAGTTAGAGTATTTTGCTCCCATTACTCAATACACCTACGCTCTCCACTGCCACATCAGGGGGATCCTTCCCTGAAGTGCTCCCTTTGATAATTTGTGAAAGTGAATCTGTAAGTATTTGGTGAAAGTAGGGCTAGCAGGAGCCTCATTTCGATTCTCTGCACGCCTACCCTCATTAAACTCAGCGTTCTAATGCCTACTTGCCTCGGAGCTCCCCAGCAGAAAAGTAATGCTAGTCTAGGAGGAGAGAATATTTACATTTCTCTGGAACCCATTACACTGAGGCACTTAAAATATTAGCAAAAAGGCGCTTTCTCCCTCCTCCTCTAGCTTTCTCCGCCTGGGAATGTGTAGCTGAAAATACTCATCTGTCGAATGAGCAGATTTTCACCGGATTACAACCACCGCCCCCAAGCAGCTCCCCACCCAAAGGGCCCCTGCCCTCCTCTATTGTGCTCCCGCAAAGTTCCAGGGGCGTAGTCAATTTGGAATAAAAGTACACTTGAGCAGGGCAATCTCCGCTTACCCTTCTGCTCCAGAGACTCTCACGAATCTGGAACCCGCTTTTATGGGTTTGAATATTTAGGAGGGAAGGCATAAAGGCATATCCAGGAAAATCTGAACCTTCCTTTGTGCTCAAGACAGAGGCACTTGAGGCCTTTAGTGAATTGGGGTGAGAGGAGAGTTGAATGGTGGAGCAAAGGTTAGGAGGTTCGTTGTTCAAGGGACCTTCAGGGCATCTACGCTCGGCAGAGCCCTTTTCTTGATTTTTATCGCTTTCATTTGCTTTAAATCAGAGCTAGCCTACGCTCTCGGAAATTATTCCATTCATAGCTATCATTATCCGCATACCATCTTTTCAGCACGACTTCTCTCATTACTACTGTATCTAAAAGTTAAGCTTAAAATATTTTGCAACATTATTAATTCGCGAAAAGCAATTTTTTTTAAGTAAGGTTTCTGAAGTTAATAGCATAATTTGCTTAGAAATAGCTTGTAGCTGCAAGAGGCAATTTTTAGTAAACATCCATAGCTTCAAGAACTATGATTTTGAAAATGTAATTTGAAAGTGAAATAAGTTTGTAACGTAATTTTCCTGAAACTTGTTAGGCTTCAATTGCTACTCATTTCTTATACAAAAAAAACAACAAAAAAATGGTAATTGGGTTAACGAAATTTAATGGGCAGATACATTACTCCTAGGACGAGCTTGTCCAGCTGAAGATATAATGGGTACACGAAATCCACTACAAAACACCTAATTCACTAATTACGAAGCAAACACACTCAGACAAACATGTTGTTACATTGTGAAAAAAATATGTGGCACATCTTGTTATACGTCGGTAGTCAAAGTAGATATAGCTAGTAGATATAGTAAATATAGGTAACGATAGATAGTAGATACGATGTCAAATAACTTATTGTTGCTTGTATCCAGTGATTATAGTTAGTGGAATTTGAAGAAAAATAGAGTAGCGCAACCATAATTGGTATTTTGCAACGGCAGGCATTCTTCGACTAAAACTCAAAAACGCCTTATAACTCATCTGGGGCTATGCTGGCTTCTCAGTGTGATTCGAAGTTAAGACGAGGCCTCTGAGGTCATGAGTGGTCTGTGGCAGAAGGAGGGGGCCCTTAGGGCTCCATTCATCAGTATGAGGTGGAGACAACTGTGCCAAAGTGCCAAAAGGCCCTTGTTTCCCTCCTTGGCAGTGTTTGCGTTGGAGGCGAGGCTACGGCGGGTAAAGTTATTTGACATATTGGGAGTGAGCACGCAGAGGCGGGTGAAAGCGGAGATGGTGAAAGTGTAGACTAAATCGATCCAAATGCCAAATTAGGTCCAAGTGAGCTAATGCACACAAACTCCTCCCTGGGAATTTGATGCCAGTCAGACTCGAAAAGTAATGTTTACATTCTCAACATCACTTTTGCAACTACACTTTTAGACTTCTGCTTTAGATATCCCTTGAGAACTCCAATCGAGAACTCTATGTTCCTCACTCAATTATTTTTCAGCACTCAATGAGAGAAATTGTAATTGAAGTTAGAAAGCAATCAACAATCATCTGTGAGATTTTGCAGGAAGTATTCCCCAACATTTTTGTTGAAAATATTACAAAGCCAATCATTGTACGTTTTACAAGTAAATTCAATCCAATGATTCCTACGATATTGAAACAACTGAAGGCTACATTTGCGATTCTATCAATAACAATGTTTTATTCACGACTCATTTTTCTATACTTTATTCCTTCAACTAAAAATGATAAAATTATCCAACACTTTAATTTGTCAATCGCTAAATCAAGTAATAAAGTTTTTCAAGTTTCAAGAAAATCAAGTTTTAATAAAATTGAATTGAATTTACCTAGCGCTGTAGCAAAGTAATATATAGTATTTATCTTTTAGGCTATAAGTTGATTAGATTTTTGAGAATTTGTATAGCCAAGCCTTTTATTAGTCCAATTATTATACATTATTAAGCTACTATTCATAGTTTTCTTTAGAGTGCATGTTTGGAGGGCTCATGCAAACGTTTCAGCGTTGCAATTACAATTAACTGAACTCAGTTTTGCTTCATGTAGCTTATCCAATGACTGGAAAACCAGGTACTTTTGGTTGAAGCGCAGCTGCTGCCAATTGTCCCAATATGCCCCCTTTTTCTTTTGCCAATTCTACAACTCTTTCTTCTAACTTAGCCATGTTAACTTGGCAACTGCCTTCCAAGCTGGTAAATTCAATGCTAAATATTGAAACTGTGTTACGCTGACCAACCTCTCTTCCAGAGCCTGAAGATGTCACAGGCTTTGTTTCGCGTATAGGAATCCTCCCTGTCACTTCACAAACGTCAAGCAAAGATCCCGAATGTATGGTTCCATTTGGGTTAATTTCTAGGACGAAATAATGCATACAAACATTGTATTATGCACAATAGCTTTAGTTCTACATAAGTACTTGAGAAGAGGAACTGCAAGGAAGTGAAGGCCATTTCTGCATTAGGAAGCTCGCATACTGATTGGATACTAGTTGATTCACAAAAAAAGTAGTTTGTGATGTTTGGGTACTTTATAGCTTCCTTGTTAAGTGACTCGTTGAGCTGACGTGTAAATTCAACTTGAAAGGCAGATACCAAGATAGATTTTACTTCATCAATAATTGGGTTACTTCCGCCTACCCCTGAACATAACTCAGTGAGGGCTTGTTCACCATTACATGACAACTTCATCGACTCTAAAACAGAACAATAGAATAAATGGACATACTTACGTAAGGCATGACGCGTATTATTTTGTGCTTGTCAATACAATAAATGTTCTCCTTACTGGGATCTATTCTTGAAACCCGTACGGAAGTAATGTTGATTGTGGAGATAAACCCTCGTGCGGCAACGGTAACGTTAAATTCCACTTTATCTAAAATGAGGTATAACTTTAGAATATTAATGTTTTTTTCCTAATTTTTAACTTAGACGTTACCCCAAGTCAGGCTGACTAAGTTTTCTTCTAATAAGCCAGTCAAGCCGCCCAAGCCTTGGGCTGAGCACGGTGTAATTCCCATTGAGAACAGCAGAGTGAGTGCGAGAATTGCAAATGGAATCTGAAGCCTCATTGTCACTACAATTGTTTTTAATAAAGTGAGTTTAAATTATGACAGCGGAGAATCTTTTCTTTGAATACTTTTGAGAAAATTGTGTTCTATTTTATAGGCATTTTGTTAATGCCTAGACATAATTTAATTTTGTATTGCAAACACTTGGCCGTTTGCTAGCATAAGCATGACAATATAATGAGGCAAGAAGTATTTAAAAATACCAGATCAGCCTGACAATCTCGACCTTTGACCAACACATTTTTTTCGTGACAAAATTTAATTTGTAAGATGGTGACATTTGACTAGGAAAACATTGTCATACCCTTATTCAATACGAAATTAAAAATTAAAAAATTTTTAAAAATGACTTAATCTAGAATGACCAGACAATTTTAACTAAAAAAAAATAATTTAATAACAACGATGATTTATTATTACCTAATTTTGAAACTGATACTTTTTCCAAAAGTGAAATTTGATAAACAATTTGATAAAAAATAACGACAATTGGGGATGTCCATGTAAAGATGCAAAAGGCTATAGCATATTTTCAAAATATTTTTTTACTGAAATAAATAGATGTGCAAAAGCTCCTCGTTCTAATTCATGCACATTACAAAAACTATAAGTACAAATTATATTAAGTAAGCCTTTATTACAAAACGTGATTTTAACATCAACAACGTTTAGTACTCATTTGCAATATTCTTCATGACTCTACACTCTTGAAACGTAAATTAGTTAAAAGAATTAACTTATCCAATAGCCAATCTCTTGTCAATTTTATGTCGGTTGATGTCTTAAGTGCAGTTTACTTGGAGACCTGGACCTGAAAGCTAACTGCGAAACATAATCATTGCTCATTAATTATTACCTCATAAAGAATAATTTTGTTGTTCAAGCATATACTCTTCCACTATTAAGCAGTTTTATTAGCTAGAAGTTATATGGCGCAACACTTTTTCAAATTCAAAATAAAAACATATTACAAGTTGATAATGTCACCTTCGCCATAAAAGCATAATAAATTAACGACATAAATTTCTGGTACATTTTGTTAACATTTATTACAGCCATGTTCAATAATTAATTCCAACTAATAAGTAGTAAGGGCAAGTCTGTGTAATAAAAAAAAATTTCAACGCTATGATTTGTTTCGTTTAGTTTCTGAACTTCCCTTGTTTCAAGAATAAAAATTGAAAGTACGCTAAGTGTCGCTCACAGTGGTTTTCAGAATCACAAACAATTTGCATAACAAACACAAAAATTTGTATAAGAAGTGCAACCGGATTTTTAGAAAGTTATTAGACAGCAGGAGAAGTAAAGTCGATTATAAGCGCCTCTTGTTTCTAGTCTGCATTTGCAGACGTTAAGGTCCCTATTGCATGCCAATAGGCTATTCCCACTATTCAAGAGTTGAAATGAACAAAGACTCTAAAAGGTTTAAAAAATTACTGTAGAATGTCATGTTTGCATTCCAGAAAAGTAGAAAATAACACCAGATTAGCACATTAACTCTAGAGACCCTTATATTTCATAGCTTTAAGAAATACACTTTCTGTAGACTGCCAGCTGCATCATTCAAACACTTGTATTAGGCCTGAGTAATGCATAAATACAATGCTTTGGTTATTGAAAACTCTAGCACCGCACTTGTTATTTTTTATTGTCATCAAACTGTACTTGGTACACAAACGACTGCAGTGGAATTTTTATTAAACTGGAATAAGTTAGTCTTTCAATAAACTTGAAATTCACATGTCAACAGTATAAGCTTTCATTTGATAAGTCTCAATTAGAAACTAAATGTTTTAGTATAATTTGAACAAATCTTTGCTTGAATTAATCCTTTATCTTAAATCCGCTTGAAAAATTCATAAATGATTCTAAGTAATAATAAATGAATTGGAAGTTAAATAAATGTTTGCTTTTATTCTAATAAAATCAGATAGCTCTTATTTGCTAGTGCGTAAAAAAGACAGGGAATAAATGTGAAGGTCTCACAAATCCTATTTGTTACAATTTGCCATCAGCCATTGATTAGGGTTTATGCAAAAAATAATTTGTTTTCTTGCTTGCAAACAAAAATTAAAAATCGAAAGAGCTTAAAGTCAATATATAGTTTTGACTATAACAAACATCCATGACATAGGAACCAGTGTTTAAGACACTGTCCTTGCACAAATAATCCTGTGCAAGGACGGGCATTTGTGGTTATACGGCAATACGTAAACACAATGAAATTCTATCTTGAAAGTAATCACATTAAATGAATTCTTAGATCAGAGTTTACGACACTTATTTTCACAATAATTAAAACCATTAAGCATTCCCCCACACTTTTCACTATCATTTTCTCCAAAGACACTATAATTAAGCTCTTCGGAAGAGGGAAATACCAGTTGAAAATTATTTTCCATTGGATATGACTGGCATTCTCCTGCATTTGCCCGGGAAGAGCACTATGCGTTTTGTTTGGAGGCTATTGATCTGTATGAATACTAATGTAAATTGCATTAGCAAATAGCACATCATTAGCACGTTAACTGTTGATCCATGAATGCCTTGCAGCAGCACAAATTGACATTACATTTTTTTACTACAACTGAGAATTACAAAAACGGGGGAAAAACGAAAACCACAAAAACCGAGAACTTGCTAAATAAAAAATCAATTTTCATAAATTTTTTGCAGTTTCAGGTTAGTCATTTTCTTTTAAACAGGGTCTTGTTTAAACTCTTTACTATTTTTACTAGGTTAAGCCGAAGGGTTTTGAAGTTTGACGCCCGTAAATTTTAACAAGTAACCCGTCCATCAAGAAAGTATTATAACACCGATTAGCACAAGAAACTAATAAGCCAGGTCGGTTTTTGTCGTTCTTGGTTTTATTAATTTTATCTTTGGTTTCTCGATTTCTGCATTTTCGGTTTCTGTTTTCTCGGTATTGACATGGAATCGCAGAAAGCATTATTGATTTAAGCTTGCAGTGGAGTCAAATGTGTAACTTAAATTAGTCTATACCTCCTTATTAGTATATTAGTGAACTTTCAAAAAAAAGTTCAAGCTTAATTTTACTCCCTTAACTTTCATTAAATTAATTGGGGTTTTATACTTGTAGCAATTCTTCAACTAATACTGAAAAGTCAGACAGCATTGTCCGGGGATCCTAGCTTCCTAACTTACCACCCAGATTCAAATTTAAGACTCAATTGTTTTTCAGCACTGAAAAAAATTGTAATTGAAGTAAGAAAGCAATCAAAAGTCACCATTGAGGTCTTCCAAAACCTATTCGACAACAGTTTAGTTAAAAATTGTATTGTTTGTAGAACAAATCATTGTACTTTCTATAAACAAATTTATTGGAATGGGACCGACGGTATGGTTGCAAATGAGATGTCAATTTCGGATTTCGTCAATAACTAATTATTATTAGAGAACACAGACGATTTGTGAACCTTTATTTTGATCTGATATCTAATATTTAAAAACTTGATTTCTTTATTCAGCGATTCCAGAGGGAGGCCAAGGGAGTTTTCCTGATGTAGCATCTAATATACTTTTTCCAACCATACCTCCTTTTTAACCTATCAATTTTTTGCTAAGCATTTCTAATAGCCTAGCCACAGTAACTTGGCAACTGCCTTCCAACCTTACAAATTCAATGCTAAATATTGACACTGTTTCCTGCTTATTGCCTGTGGATGTTACATTCTGTGCTTCGCGAATATTGGACCTCCACGTCACTTCACACGCTCCAAGGAAATATTCCGAATGCACTGTTCCATTTGGATCAATTTCTAAAGCAATATAAAGTATCATCAAAATATTTTCTATTTTGGATTACTTTTACAATAGTACTTGAGAAAAGAAACTGCAGTGAAGTGAATGCCATCTCTTTATCATCGATGTTGCATTGCGCAAAGTTTGATGGCGAATTGCATAAAAATAACTTCGTGATGTTTGGATACTTAACAGCTTCCGCGTTCAGAGAGTTTCGAAGCTGAATGTTAAACTCTAATTGAAAAGCAGAGACCAAGGCAGATTTCAATATAGAAAATGTCTCGGCTTCTCTACATATTAGCTCTAAGGCTGGTCCACCCTGACAACCAATGTTCAGCGAACCTACAACGAATGAACATTTTTTACAAATAATATAACACTTATTGTTTTTTAATTATTTATAAAATAAATCTGGTTACTGATGTTGAATTTTGTTGCCGATACGGACCAAATTTGGACTGTGGAATCACTGACGTTGGATGCTCTTACCGTGACACCATACTGCACTTTATCTAAAACAAGGTGTAATGTTAGAAGATCATTGCCTTTTCAATGGTTAACTTAGGCGTTACCCCACGTGAAACTGAGCAAGTCTTTTTTAAGTAAACCAGTTAAGTCGCCAAAGCCTTGAGATGAGCACATTGTAATTCCCATTGCGAACAGGATAGTGAGTGCCAAACCTGCAAATCGAACGCGAAGCCCCATTCTTACTTCAACGTTGTCGTTTTTTAAGTGGGTTGAGAGTATGAAAGTGTCGATTCTTTTTTTTGAAACTTTTGGGAAGAGTGTGTACTATTTTATAGTATTGTTTCCAAAGACTCCACATGATTTAATTTGTTATTACATCATTTGGCCGCTTGCTAGCATATGCATGACAGGATAATGAGGCGAGATTAAATATTTTCCACAATTTAATTCTGACATTTGAAATACTTTGGCTGAAAAAGTAATTATACTCCTTTTATACTTAAAAGTAATTTTAAAATTGAAAAATGTTTAAGAGACAAAAAAGATTACTTAAAATGAGAAAATGTCTAAAATTGAAGAAATGTCTAAAAATGAGAAAATGTCTAAAATTGATTTTGCCTAAAATTATTTCAACTTAACTACCCTCTGCTATCATAACTATACTACCGAAATTTTCAATAAGACTGTAGCTCAATTACATGATTTTAAAACTGATGCTTATTGAAGTTTCATTTCAACTTTTGGAATGTTCAAGTTTACCGACAATAAATAAATCAAGCTGTAATATTTTTGTGCTAAAAGTAAACCAATTCTTCATAACTTTTTTTTAAATAACTAAATGTCCCTATGCTATTATTTATGCACATTACAAATACACTATAAGAAGTATGAATTTTAATAAGAAAACTTTTATTAAGAGACGTGATTTTATTATCAACGACATTTTAGTACTCCTCATTTGCAACATTAATCGTGACTCCTCACTCCTGAATCTGAAGTGTTTTAAGTTAAAGGAATAATTTTTCGTTACAAAACAGCCTAATTCCAGTAAATTTTATGTCGGCTGATGTCTTACATGAAGTTTACTTATGTGTCTGGACATGAAAGTTAACTAGAGAGCATAAATATTCCTCATCAATTATTAGCACATGAAGGATAAATTAACACCTTAAGCTCAACTCTTAAATTATTAAGTACTTACATTTGGTTAGAGCTATTTTGTGCGCTCACTTTCCAAACTTAAAATAAAGAAATGCTACAAATCCATAATATTGCCATGAAAAAAACGTAATTAAATTTGTGACGTGTTTTTCACTTATATATTTAGTTAGCATTTATTACATGCTGTGTTCAACAATTTCTGTAATTTTAGCAAATTGATAAAACTGGCCTAAATTGATAACTGGTTTTGTCCTATTTCTTCCTCTTTCAAAAATAAAAAACCCAAGCAATAATGCAAGCCTAAGGTTGTTCACAGTGGTTACAAAATGCGCAACAATATGATTTGCATAACCAACACAAAATTTTGCATATAAACCGCAACGGGATTTTGAGAAAGTTATTAGATATTTTTGGAAGTTAAGTATAATAAAAACTGCTCCCTGGCATTCACTTGCAAACTTTTAATTTATGGTCCTAATCGCATGCCAATGTCCAATTCCCGCCGTTTAAAGGTGGAAATAAATAAAGACTCTAAAAGGTTTCTAAAACTACGGTATAATATCATGTTTGCAGTTCAAGAAAACCACAAAATAACACTAGATTAGCACAATAATATTTCCTTCACTTCAAAGCATTAAATTATATACATTTCTAGAATACCTTACTTGCATTACCATTGAAACTTGTGCATTGAAAAGTTTTATAATGTATGCATACAATAAATTGAGTATTTAAATTCTAATATTGCACTTGTTCGTTGTAATTGTGACACTATTATTTTCTTCATCACAAAATTTTTTTTCGGGTTTTGCAACATAAACCAAGACAACAAAATGGGAGGCAAAAAGCCCGTCTAAGATGAGGAGAGCCAAAAAAAGTATTCTCACACCCTAAAATAAAAATTTTATTTAATTTTAAAATTGTATTGTGTGACACGTATTCAAATATTAAATGAAATATTTTTAGGGCTCCCGCATCCTATTAACTATAATTTTCTCCATAGACACGATAATTAAGCTCATTGTAAGAGTAGAGTGAAAGTTGGAATTTAATTTTGTGTCTTTGATTGGATGTGACTGGTGTGCTTTTGTCAGGGAAGAGCAGATTGTGCCTTTTGTTTGGAGGCTATTATGCAAATGATCTGTATGAATACTAATGTGAAATTGCATTTAGAAATAAAGTGGGGAAAGGAGATAAAAGTTGCTGCGCGGGAGCTAGAGGACAGAAATTCAAAAAGAAAGCATTTTAAGTTTTCCCTGCTTTCACCGCCCCTCCCCCTCTTTTCTGAGATATGGAAATGGGAAAATGAAATTTATTTGCTGCACTTTCCCAATCCTTGCAGCAAATTTGAATCTGGTTTACATAACTTTAATTTAAAACTCCCTCTACCCATTTTTCACTTTCAAAGATAACCTAAGCCTAGAACAAAATAATGCTTGAAAATGGCCTCGAGCCAAGGTTCTAATACAACCAAAACAAACACATTCTAGGCATTTCACCATCAGAGCAAAGGAAAAAACACATTGTTTTTATAATGACTCTCTTCTAAATTTACTCTCCGCTTTCTAAACTCCTTATTTTGTTTAGTAATGGCCTAATTTAATGAGTTTGAAGACATCAGATCCACTGTTCTCGAGTTTCATTCCCTCTGTTCCTCGACTAATTTTTCGCTAAACTAGTAAAATATTTACTTTTTGTCAACTTTCAACGTTTGCAAATGAGAGGAACGTCTCCTCTTTCTTCCAGCAAAGTAATCCAATCTGTTATGCCTCAAGTGGCACCGCAGACACAGGGCCCTTTCTATAGTGCTTTTAGGGGCCCTTTTCCTTTGTTCTCTTCAAAATTTTGAATTAATATTTTATGAATATGATCCAGTCGTGTGTCGTTCCAGGACTTTTTCTTACGTCCGCCTCTATCTGCTCCAAATAAGGTCACTACAGTTTGTCCTCACTTAATTTTCCTCTCCATAAAAAATTCAGCTGGAGATGCTCTCCGCCCACTCAGAAGTGATGAAAGAGAGAAATTTGTTTTAATCAGGCTTTCACTTTCAGGAACTAAAGAAATTTTCGGGTGTGACAAAAGGCTACTTTGCTACCTAGCTTATCCGCTCCTTTCAGAAAACCTAAAGAAATTTTGCATACTCAAACCCCCCTTTAACTTTCACAAAAGAGAAAGTTTTGCGTTATAAATCTCGAGGCTCATGCCTCATTTCACACTTCTGTCTCAGCCACAACAGGACCATGGGGCGGGATGAATGGGTGAAAGTCCATATTTACATATATGGAAATTTAATTTAATTCTGGAGTTAAGTTGGTAAAAGTAGGTTTCCGTAAGAGTTTCCCGTCTGGCAGGGCTCTATTGAATCTTGGGAAGAAGTGCTATAAATTTGGGTACTTAAGGCCTCTTCAGCCTGCCAAGGAAAAGGAGTCTTGGGAAGAGCAAAGATTGCAAGTTAGGAGGAAGGGGGACTTTTTAGAGGGAGGGCCCTTTAGCTTCATTGAGGGAAAAGTTAAATCATTCTGAGCAATCAGTAGGCTTAAATAAATTCCTAGAGGCACTCAACGAGAGCTTAAAGTATTAGAAGACTTTTCTAGTCACCGAGTAACTCTCGCTCTTGACTCTCCTAACATACATTTTTGGATTGGATTCTCTCTAAAGGGATTTTTTGGAGCTGCGTGGGAATTGGGAATTGGCTTTTGACTTACTGTAACACACAAAAATCAGCCAAAATCCGACCGACGTTTATCAAGTCTTTTTTTTTGGCGATTGTACTTTGGAGCAATAAAACTGTCGTACTTATAATATAAATACAAGCTATCAATTCAAATGCAAGCCATCTGCTATTTCTGCAAGAAAACGATGATCGACAATATTTTTAGTCTTAATTTTTTAAAAATTTTCTTGTTTTGAAAGAGATATTTGGAAATTTGTAAAATACTATATACAGTGAAATTGAGTTTATCAGATTTCAATGTTGAATGAGATTTCAATTCAAAGTTTTCATTTGATTTTGTATTGAGAAGATGCAAGATGCACGTGCGGAACAATTTTAGAAATTTTACATACACACACACACACAAGTAAAAAAAAACAATAGGATTAAAAAATTTCAAAAAAAAAAATACCAAGATTTTTTTTTAATAGAATTGAAAATATTTTTTTTAATAAGCTCGTGTATACATGTTGCTCTGGGTTTGACGTCAGAGAAACTGATTGATTGAAATATATATTTTTTACAAACATAAGTCACACTGTATCACTTCCTTCCACGTGTAGTTTCAACAGTATGCTTGAGCATGATTCCATTGGCTAACAGAATTGAATCATGTGATGCAAAAAAACACTACACGCCATATACTATATTGTTTCGTTTTTCGATGAAGAGCACTCTATCCCGGAACTCCAGTCAGCAAACAAAAGCGAAATTAATATTTGTATTAGCATTTATCTCGAGCGAAAGGATCAAAGATAGAAATAAGTGAACGTAACGAGGCTCCCTGCCCTGTTTGAATGCCAAACATAATTTGAAAAAAGAGGAAATTTGTAGATTGCATGTGTCGGCTTGAAATGGAGGTCACATCGCTTGTGGATCAAACAAACTATTTTTCTTTTATCTCTTTACCTCTAATGGAGAAAGCAGAGAAAGTAGAGTTCTGGGATTGCATAAGGGAGTGTGTTTGGGTTTTCAAGCGACCAAACTTTCCCGCCGGAACGAAGTAGAAATGCAGAGCAGAGGAGAAAGTGGTGTAGAAAGATGAAAATCAATAGAATCAGAATCTGCCTAGGCCAAGACGAAAAAACCGTCTCTCTACGCCTAATATGTAATGAAAGGCCTCCCTCAAGTCCCCATGCCTTGGGATTATATCCCTTTCACGAGATTGGAGAATGAGTCCTTCGAGCCTTTGACTCCGGATTTTTTTTCCTCGTGATTGATTACTGTAGTCCCGCTGCTCTCGGCGACTCCCTAGGAAAAGTGAAAGTCTTCCTTTTGGATTTATTTGAAAAAGTTCCTTTTTTTGGGCAGAAAAAAGGATATTTAGAAGAGATAATTCAAGGGGGCCTTCTCAGCCTCCCGCGCTATTGTTCCTCCTTCACAACTTTCACATCCATCCTTCACTTTCTCCTCCTTTCTCCTTTATCACTTTCTAACAAGAGAAAAATGGAGAATGAAAAGTTGGAGTTGGAATTGCAAAAATAGGAGGACTTTTTTTTTCTGAGGAATTTTTTTTTGGTAGGATTGAATTTGAGAGAATTTCCCTACAGAAAAGAAATGTGGCGGAGAAAGTAGGGCGGGGAAAACGTAAAGTTTTTGAAGAAAAGTTAAAAGAATTTATCTTTCCCTCACTTCCTGACAGTTTTGCAAAAACAAGATGAACTGTTACCTCAAAATATGCTGCTCACTTTTCGGGGGTTTTGAGGGGCCTTAACTTCTGGGTAAGAGGGAAAATGGTATACACATTTGATAAGAAAAAAAAAAGTTGGGCTCTTTGAGAGGAAAAACGTCTTTTTGTAAATATGAAGTTTTAATCAATGACTAAAACTTTGCTTTTTAAGGCCTTCAGGGAGCTTGACGTTCTGTAAGGGCTCCCTTTTTGTCAAATTTCCTGAAGCCTGACAAATTGAAAGTTTTCGCTAAGGGCTTTTCATTGGCTTCCGCTTTGTGGGAGGGAAAACCAGTTGATTTCGTTTGATTCAAATTTCAATCCTTGCTTTAACCGAAGCGGAGATGAGTTTTGGGAATTCGGAAATGAGAAATTCAGGATGTTGCTTTTAGCCGAAAACATGGAAGTGAGAGCCTCTATTTTAATTAGTTGGATGTCGTGGTGTCGTGTTGTGGTTGGAGAGAGGCCTTTTCGATTCGTCACAGTCACAAACTTTCACTCAAACAGAATACTCCTACACGATTTGAATACTTTTCAACGCGAATTTCGTCTAATTAAAATTAATTGTCGCCCTTGGCTGTTTGGGTGGAAAAACCACTGCAATTGAGATTCGTCAGAAATATTTTTTAAACAAAGTCCAATTATTTAATCAATCGCAGAATATATTTTACGTGGAGATTTTTTTTTCCACATTTTTAGTATATGGTGTTATATTTTGACAAATAATGTTTTGGAAAATCGATGTATTGCTTGTTAGTAAACTAATGTAAAAGAAAATTTACTTACAAATTTTGAATTAGCCTTTTGAAGGCCGTATTTCATATTTCTGCAAAAGTTTTGTCTGACAGGTTTTACAACTAACTATTTTCACACATATTTTTTTTGTACACAATGTGTATTTTACAACGATTAAATATGTATAAAAAATACAAGGTAGTCCTAAATTTGGAGTTTAAATTATCTTCATCTGTGAACAAATCAAGAACAGAAGTTTTAGGTCTACACAATGTCAATAAATTATGCGGATCCTATATATATTGGTAAAATATACTATTAATAACTTATTAATAACTTTATTACTGTTAGCTAAAAATTAGTAAATAATTTCTCGCCTATCAAGGCCAAAATTTACGGTATACAAATTTTTACGAAGTTATGAAGTGCAAATGGGAGTAACTTGTAACCTTGGTTTAGGGGTATTTTTGTGTTTAACAAATTTTGTAGAAACTGACAACGTGATATAAATCGATAAAATAGTCGAGACGCTTTGTTGCTAGCATGATTTTGAGCGAAGCCCTACTATTATCAGCTTCCCTTTCTTCGTTGAAAGGACGACAGAAATCGACGACGCATAATTTTGTGCTAGAGGAAATGAGCTCCCAGTGTAGTATGACGGATGAATGGTGAGTTTGAATAATGCGGGATTTCAACTTTGGCTTCCCTTTGGAAGCTTGTAAAGAGGTGAAAGCCATTCTCTCCACTCTATGGATTGTGGCTGGGGGAGTCATTAATGATAGAAGGATTTTCACTTTATGGAGAAAGTGCCATATGCCACTGCATTTTGGCCAAGAAAAGTGTTCCTTTTTATGCAACCTGACTTCCGGAGGGTTGGAGGAAGGCCGTGTGCTAAGTATGTAGAAATAGTGCTGGAAGCCTTATGCTTGAGGTGTATTATTGCTTTTGAGTTATTTCCATAGCCAGTTGGCGTTCGAGATTTACCTTTTGTATGCAAGGGAAAGATGGAAGAATGGTGTAAGGAGGGTGAATGTAATGGAGGATGACAATTTATGGCATTTTCAATCGGGGATAATAGGCAGCGAAGATTTCTAAGAAGATTCTCACACTCTCGGCCGAACATCTTTCGGTGTGGTAGACTTATAGGAAGAAGATTTATGGCCGAATGGAACCTGCTTTCCAGGAAATCTTTGGATTTGCAACGAATCCTTTCCCCTCTTTTTACGACCATTTCCAACTTCTAATGACAATTTTTTAGTAAGAAAAGCCAGAGCAGGCCATTGTCCTCCTGTCTATTTTTAGGAGGGCGTGCTTTCTTTGGCGAATGACTCAAATTGAGTTTGGAGTGGGTAAGAAAACACTCACTCACGATTTACTTTCTCCTGCGAGTCGATGCCCTGTCAAAAGTTTGGATGCATGACAAGGGAGCGTGTTTGAGTGGAAAACAGGAAGAAGGAAATCGACAGTATTCAAGTACAATGTGCTTTAGTATAATACTCCTGGAAGTTAAATTGTATTAAGAATTTCTTGGTATTATAGCCCAACAATTATATTGGTAGTGACCAATGTTTCGAGAAACTGTATTATCAAATTTTAACACAACATAACATTATATGTTCAAAAACTTTTAATATGCTACACGGAACTTTGCTGACTGTTAGATTCTAGATCCGAAAAATTCGTGACAATTACAACTTCAAAATTCAAACAATTGTTTCATTATGTTTCGTCATCATCAATCATAATCGAATTTGAAGATATTTTTAAGCAAATTCCTAAATTGTTGCGGTCATCGGTGTATTAACGGTAGTTCTTGGAGCAGTAACTTTACTCTAATTTTTGAAGTACTTTGTACTACCTATGGCTAATCGTTTTGACAATAAAAATTGCAATAAGGTTTAGAATGCACTTAAACATTTAAATGTTTAATTTAATGTTTTGAGAGTAGAGAAATTTAGAAAATGGCTTTGGACTTAGATTTTGATTGAGTTTAAAAACATCCAATAAAAAAAATATTGTAATTATAAAAAAAAATTGTAATCAATATATGTAAGGTTGTTTACAAAAAGACAAAATGGGGCAAGTGGCGTCGAGATTTCAAAACAAAATTTGGTGAAAACATAAGATGTATACTAAATAAGTCAGTTAGTTAAGTTAAGCTTAGTTAACTTAAAAAGTTTTCATTATTATAATTGACAGTTGCTGAACATGAATAATGAATAGCACATACATTGCTTAATCAAAAACAATGCCAAATATTTAACATATATTTTTATACTAACTTTATCATTAGCGAAAAAAATGATTCCAAAGTGCAACAATTTCCTGCCAAAGTTTTGGTAAAAGCAAAAGACTACCACTCCATCTTTGCAGGACAAAGATCAACTTTCACTTTCTCTGGTTTCGTAGCCACCGTAAAAGTAGCCGACTAAAGGCGACACCACCTTTCAGCCATTGAGGTAAAATAGTTTTAAAAGTTCTGTCTAGGTGGAGCCGGTACTGGACATAAAACATTTTCAGAGAGAAAGTACACTTGGAACATAACGTAACCATTTGCTTAGACAAATTATCTAAATTTGTCTTAGAACGTCCGAAATAAAACTAAAAGCATTAGGCGCCTTGCTAATATGTTGTATTATACGCCTTTGGAAACTGCCTCTGGTTGACGAATATCATTTATTTAGTCATCAGTTCGAACTGCCCAAACTTCTACTGTAGGACTTGATATGAGGAACCGGGTAAATTGAAAACCATTTCGACGTCGACGTGACACAGTAAATCGAAACGTTGTGATGACAAACAACGTATTTTGTTTTATTTGAATATTTTGAAGCATCTTCAATAAAAATCAAAATAACTCCATGGCAAGCGGATAAATAAAAACTCATTCTAAAGCATAATGCGTTAATTATTCCCTCCCTTAAACACATCTCAGTGAAGGCTTGTCCACCGAGGAATAACAACTTTGCTTTAATAAAAAATGAACCCAGAGTTTATAACTAGTTGCACCGTTATACTTTTAACAAATTTCGAGGCAAAAAGTTATTGTTAATGGTCTTAGGTAAAGTAGCGCATTTGCGTCGAATATTTGTTGCAGAATCTTCCCGACGTCGAATTCGTCTCGAAATTTTCTACAAAATTTTTAAACATACAAATAGCATTCACAAATAAAATTTGATTGGAAACCTTCCAAAATTCCGTCATAATTAAAATCGCTTAACCTATTATACCTATTATAGAATAATAAGACAGGAGAATTTGATTCGAACTTCTGTGTCTTAGGAAGAATATGTTTGTCTAGTTAAACAATTTGCTCGACTGAATCATTTAAAAAAAGAAATTTGTTGTACTTTAAATATCCTGCAATTGGATATCTACGTAAGATGATGCAAGAGTGAGCAATTATTCCACTAACCCATTTACAAAAATATGCCGAATAGTAAAATAGTTTAATAATTATATAAAATACTTGAAGTATCTTGTAGTATCTTGCAAACTCTTCGTATTTCTGCATTACTGAATCTGAAGTGCACATTTACTTAACCAATGATTTTTTATTGTTTCCCGTTAGCTTGTAATTTGTTTCTATTGAAGCACTTTCCTTGATTTACAACTGCAAAGCTGCTTCTACTATGCGTTCTCTGTTATAGGACAAGACGAGTCGGTATCCATGTTTAAACAAGCTTTACACATTTTTGGGTTTGTATTCTTGTGTTTATTACTCTATTTTTACAAATCTACACCAAAACTTAAAGCAGTGTCTTAATTTCAATTAAAACAATAGAATGATATTAACATATCTGTATGCGGTTATGTATCTAAAATTTAAAAACTGTTTAGGTGGATCCATTCCAGCTTTTGGTATTGCTTTTTCTATGCTAACCATTTTTTACTCACTTCGTGGATTTTGTCTTCTACCTTGGTCTTGATAACCCCACAGCTGCCGCCAATCCTGATAAATTCAACGCTGAGTTGTGATGATGTGGTATCACAAGATCTCGATGCTATATCGGGTTTTGTCTCACGAATGTCGGTTGTGCCGGTCAGTTCACACGCTCAAAGGAGAAACGCAATTGGTTGCATTTGGGTTACTCTCCAAAACAAAATTTATGCATTAAGACATTTTATCCGTACCAATTGTTTAGTTGCACTATTGTACTTGACAAGAGAAACTGCAGAGATGTGAAAGCCATTTCTGCAACATTGACATCGCATTTTAGATCCAAGCATTCTGGCATGGTATTGAACAGATTTTTTGATTCGCATAAAAAGTAATATTTGAATACTTTGTCGCTTTCTGATTAAGAGAAAGTAACATCTATTTGACAAATTCAACTTGTAGGGCAGAAGCCAAGCTTTTTTTTGATTTCTTCTGACTCCGACCACCACTTTTCCATTTGAACATATCTCAGTAAATTAGAAGATATAGTATTATACAATATAATATAATATTATTGCCGATGTTGATTTTTGAAGCGTGCGCTGACTTGAACAGAATTGTATAGCCATTTACGTTTGATGCTTCCACATTAATTTAATATTCTACCTTATCTAGAAAAAAGTACAACTTCATAATTTTTTCGAATTTTCAAATTTTGACATACCCCACATTAAATTGATCAAATTAAGTGGTAAAAAGTATTTAAACCGTTCAAATCGGATGAGCAACATGTAATTAATATTGAGAACATATAAATAACACTGAGCAATGGAATTTGAAAATCCAGTTTCGCTGGAATTGTATTGAATCAAATAAAACTTTTGTTTTATACAGGTTAAACCGTTTATGTAAACCGTGCCCAGCACATTCTATTTTATAAATTGTAGTTCTTGAGGATGAAATTGCTAATGAAAAGTTCTTTGAGCGAATTGTATGAAGATGTTACGTAAAGTGGAAGAACTCACCCATGTCATGTCTTGCTAGCATAAACTTAGTGAACTAAACGAGGCACGTGAGATCCGAGTGACTTGTAAAACCAACAATCCTGTTCCTTATTATCATACATTTCTCCAGATCTTACTTTTTTTTTACTTTTTATAAGTCTAAAGTTACTTAATTTAATATAATTCCAGACAAAATTTAACGTCCACAAATGCAAACCTTATGAACGAACTTTTGTTAAATTCGTATTATTCGACACTGCAGTTTGTTTGTTTTAGGAGAAGAAAGAATTGCCCTAAAATATGTTACTATAACGTTGTTTTACCCTCTGGCAACTTGCTTTAATAAAGTACAAGTATACGATTATAATATTAAGTATATTCTTGGCCCATTTGTTATCCCAACCCATAAAATTGAACTAGAAATTTAATCTGATAAAATTTTAAATGTTGGTTGCTCTATAAAAAAAATAGTGGTAATAATTTAGCGTGTTTATACAAGCGCAATACGAACGTCTGATTGAAATAATAATTTTAATTTAACTTGAGATTTACCATCTACAATATTTTGACTCCTCATTTGAAAATTATTCAAGTTTCTCCGCTACCGCGGACCTAAAGCTTGATTTCCATTAAATTGCTACGTCCTGCATTGAATGAGTCCTATGTGCGTGTCTGAGCCTAAAATTAAACTTGAAATTATGATGTTTTTGATGTAATTGATGTAAACATCCAGTACCTTTTAACTACAACTATGTGAGTGAGTCCACATATCGTATTACAAAACCGTGTTATAAAGCATATTAGTATTATTAGGTATGTATTCTTTTCATTTTTTCTGAATAAAATTCCCATATTATTTTAAACTAGTAAAAAAACATCCATTTCTTGGTTTAAGTATAAACTGCTTTTCAAAATTAGCTTTTGAAAAGCAAACCACTTTGCTACCATATTTAATTTTTAAATTATCTATTGTAAATTAAATAGCCATCTATATAGCTGGACGAGGAGAAAAGGGGTATTTTGTTTTTTATTTAATTTAATACACTCTTCCATTATTTACTTTTGAGAAGAAACTAATTACAACATGCAATAATGGTCTGCCAAAATTCTAGTGAAGCAAAATACATCACCGCTTCACTTTCTTTAGCTAGTAGTCACCTTAAGTGTATTACCCGTACCTACCCGTCGGGTAGTCGTTGGAAGTCGACACAAACTCTCACTATTGAGATGAAATAGTTGTAGAAATTGTGTCTAGATGGAACGAGGAATGCGGAATTCATCTAATAGAGAAAGTCTTCTTGGTACTTAACGCTACCATGTGTCGTCAAAGTCATTGGCTAATAATTGTTCAAAAGCATAATTGAAGAACATCGTTTAGCCTTTTTTTAATTTAATTGTATTTAAAACGTAAACTTTTAGAATTTACAATTGAACAATAAACTTTTTCTTTGTATTATTCAACCTGATGAAGAATTGCCATTATGGAAATTTTTGTAAATAAAAAGTTTTGGGAACATTGAAATACGTTGTTGGCTCAATGGCATTTGATGACATATTCCAATTCTTGAGACTCTTGAAAAAAAATAATGATAAGATTTGTTCATGATATTTGATTTAGCTTATACAGCCGATTCAATTTAGTAAATATTGATTAATGAAATTTGAAAATGTATCTCTTATGTAATCTGCAATACTTATCTGACCGTATTTTGAACATTAATTTATCAGAAAAATCTTCCAAAACTCGAGGAAATCGGAATGGGAGACGATGTTTTAAAAATACCAAGTTATGCTAATATCCCGTTGAATTGAAAATATCAATTCGTCTCAAGAGAAGTATAACAGAATTTTTTGATTAAATGTTATTTGTTCTTTTGCAATTCATGTTCGCTCGATTATATGCAATGATTTACTGTAAAAAAATATAGGTTAGTTTATAAATTATATAATATATAACAATAATTAAATTCAAATCTTCCGAGATTTTAAGCTTACCTTCTTAGGCATCAATATCATTTTGCAATAATTTACACATCCAAATATTCTTTTACTATTCTATAACACTTTGTGCTCAATTGCTTTCTAAGAACTTTCTCCAAGAATTTTATCTTTTGCCTCTATTACATACCTAAAGAACGACTACTTTACTCACTAGTAGAAAGATGGCGCTAGACTCACTTCACTATGTAACAGAGGTATCCTTAACTTCTGATTTTTGGAATACTACCCTCAATGAAAACAAATGTTGTAACCATTGTTCATTGCACAACACCAGATATCATTCTTTTGGATTTGTGCACGCAACAATTTTTTTGAATTTACAGAATAAGCCACTTTCCAATGATTTGTAATATATTACATAAAGATTGTAATTAGTTTTTTTTATTATTTAATGACAGACTGTAATTTAAGAAAGACTTTACCAATGAAATGCTAGACGCATAATACAAGTTAGAGCCTTGCGGCAAGCGTGTCGTCTCAAATCAGTTTCCGATAAGTGCAATTAGTATTATGTAAGGTCGCTAAGTATTGCAAAGTAAATATACCGTAAATGTTCTAATATAAGCCCGGGCTTATAATCAAACTTGGGTTCCCGACCCCCGGCTTATATTAGAGACCCGGCTTATATTGGAGACCCGGCTTATACTATATTTGAACGATTTACTAAACATAAACTTGACAAATTTTTTATTAGAAAACGTCATTCTAGAGTGTTCATTTTATTTATTCGTTCAATTCTGTATGCTTTTCAACTTCAGATTTCGCAACAACTGTAAAATTGCTGGTTTCTTACTTTTAAACATAAACAAAAACCCGGCTTCTATTGGACCCCCGGCTTATATTAGGGACCCGGCTTATAATCAAATTTGGGATTTTGACCCCCGGCTTATATTAGAACCCCGGCTTATATTAGAACCCGGCTTATATTAGAACATTTACGGTAATAATGAATGGAGTGGGTAAAATTAAAGACCAAATTGAGCATTCTGTTAATGGCGACTTTAGTAACTGCACATTTTTTAAAAACACATTGATAATTTAGAAATTTTGCTTCCTGTAGTTTCAAAAAAAAATGTTATGTATCTTTTTAGCTTCTTTTTCCTATCCAGGATCCAAACCATCCAAGCCACCTCGCCCCCCCCCTCCAGTGATTTCGCTACGGCTTCCCACCCCATCTCCCTATTTATAGATTTCCATTTCTGGATGATTCACCCCCTATTTTCTCGTTCTGGAAATATCTCCGGGAAATCCCCGGTGCAGTCAAAAGTACCTGAAAAGTGAAAGGAGGGGGAGAAAAGTACATTTTGTCAATTTTTTTCTCCCTCGGTGAAAGCGTAGAAATGCCTCACGCTTCGATACATAATTTTCTAGGCAAATAATTTTGCCGATAGCATAATTCGTTTCCAACGAGAAAATTGCTATTGCTATGCACAGTTGATTAATTTCATTCTGCTGGAGACCTACCCTAAAGTTAATGAATGTAAAAGTGAAATGGATGGGCTTCATTTAACTGAGCTCCAAATGGATCTCATCGCCCACGAAAATTTGCCCAATTTTTTTGAATAGAAAAAGAGAACTTGCCCAAACTTTTTTGCCTAATTCCACTGCTGGGTCTGCTCTACTCAAATTTCTGCCTTTCTCTCTGCCTAAATGACCTTCTTAACATGCTAAAATGAGAAAATGGAATTTTTGGGAGCCTCGCAGGCCTAGTTTTGGGAAATTCAAATCTGCCAGGCCATTAGGGCCTGAGTCTAAGGAAGCCTAAAACATAAATTTCGAGAATACTAATAATGTTCTCTCCCTCACATTCTCTACTGGAATTATTTAAATTACTATTTTAATACGCTAGGAGGCAGTTTCCGTTGGTGAGAACGGTTTAGACTCTAGGTAGGAATAATGTTATTCACTTTGCGTTTAGTCCTGTTGGGGACTTTCTTGCCTTCAGAAAGACAAAAGCCCGTTGAATTGTGATAAATTTTGAACAGTCGAATGCCTAAATCTATTTCCATAATTTCTTGAGCGTGCATTGAGGTATCTCTGTTTCTCACTTTCTCCCACCAATTGTCTATTGCTGAACCTTCCCTTTTCTGTATAAATTTTGTGGTAGAGGAAAAGTTAGAACTAATGGGAAGTAAGGGCGGGAAGACATGAAATAAATTAGATTCAGACTTTCTCCGTCTCTCGACCAATTCGCCCCGCAGTCATAATTCCTTTTCCATTTTCTTTTCTTCTGGTTGCTGAGGTAGAGAAATCGAGGATCCATTACTACTCCGCCTTGGGTTTTTCATGAATTGGAACTTGTTTTGATGCGAGGTATTCCAAAAAACTATAGTAAATTCAACTGAAATTCTGCAAAATGCTTTCACTTTACTGATGTTTGAATATTTCGAGACGGTTTGTAACGATCAGTTAACTTTTTTGGTGAGTGAGATGCGATTAGTTACACAAAAACGTTTGCTTTTTTCTTATATACAGTAAATATACAGGGTATAAAGAGTATTTTTGAGGAGTAGCAGCAACCGAGGCCGCAGAGATTGTGAAACAAATTTGTTTTTGGAGTACCACAGTTTCTCAAGTTTGCAAAAATGAGAGCAGAAAGTTTTGTGAAACTTTTTTTTGGTAGAGGAAGAATGAAAAGTTTTTCTAGAATATTGGGAAGGGATAGAGAGCTTGTTTTGTGTCGTAGTTGCCTACGAGAATTAGATTAATGGAAAAGTAGTGAAAGTAAGAATAGGAAGATATCTAGGAAGAAAAAAAGAAGGAATTTGCTGAGGCAAGTATTAGACTTCGCTTGAATTCTCAGCTTTTTTGTACATTCAAATCAGGAGCAAAACTACCTTGCAGTCTACTTTTAGAGAAAAACTAATCTATTCTTCTCAAAATCTCCCAACATCCTATTTTGCATACTTTCATTTTGGCTGACATGACATTTGTTATTATTACTATTTTTCTCCTATTTTCCGCAGAACGCCCTTAATTCCTAGTTCACTTTTTATAAGCTACGGGGAAAAGCTAGGCTAAGGCTTATGTTGCATTATTAAAATTTTTTTATACAAGCGCGTAGATTGATCATTAAAAAAATGAAAATTTCAACGTCATGCGAACTGTAAAACTTGCGACTTACTTCAAAACAACGAGTTGTTTCTCGATAGTTGGCAAATTTGTGTACATTAAAGATATGAAATATATATGGGGTGATATTTATCAAAATTTTATAGTTTGGATAAACAAACAAAAGCAAACAAATTGTGTTGCCCACATACAGTATTGAAACAAACGCATTTCATACTTACGTAAATATTTATGTTGACATTATAATGTCATAATTAAACCGCAACTTACTATTTCCACCCAAACATATTTAAAATTGTTGATGAATTCTATTTGATTTCTTCAACAATGTTATTTAAAATTTTGAATAATTATTAACTTCAACGTGACAAATATGTAGTATTATAATTTTAACAAAACTGCGATAACACAATAGGGTCGTCAAGTATAAAATAAAGCAATAGATTGACAAATACCATCTAATGATACAATTTTTAAAAAATGCATCACATGGAATTATGATTTCAACAAGATGCAAAATAAGCACAAAAATACTATAAATTCAGGCGAGTTGAATTACAACTTTTGCTAATTGGCTTCAACCTGTTCCTTTTTTTCAGTTGGCGGAGTATGAGCGGCGAGTTGTGGAAGCGGAGCAGAGAGCGGACGAAGCGGAAGACAAAGTAAGCAAAATTATTTACAACTCACCTGAGAACTTTCCCTCTTACATCACAAATTTAAGGGTTCCTGCTCCTGCCTTTGTCCTAAAAACTTGACGTCTCCGAATGCATATGCTTCAGGGCCAAAAGCATTTGCTCCGCTTGCTTGACAAAGGCAAAAAAAAGACTATTCGAGGTCAGAGAGGCCTCGTATTCCGGCGCTCTCAATTCCCTCAGAAAGTAAATAAGTAAAGAGTCTTCGTGCTTTTATGGCCTTCGCTTTCTCTTTCCTTTTTTACTGCAACCCTTAAGTGAAAGCAAAGGGAAAAGGCACCTTGCCCTTGCTACCATTCCGTTTTGTAGAGCATCCATGGGTCATGTTTCACTTTGAAAATACTCGAATCTTTTCCAAATGCTCACTGCCCCTGATGCTCCGAGTTCTGTCTATCTCAGTCAATAGAATAGTTTGTTAGGGAGAGGGAGCGAATTCGGGGAACTCCGAATATCAGTTCGGGCAAATTTTTTCTACTGAAACTAGAAGTCCTTTCCTGCAGCACTCTCCCCGCTTTTCAGTCTAAAGTGAGCCTTCACCTCGTAACTTACAGTTCCGCGCTGCCGAACCTACAAAAGCAGAAACAGAGCCTCTACGCCAAAAAACTGCACAATTGTGCAATAAAAGTGAAAATGTCATTAGAGTGAATTTCTGAGTGAAACACCCGCTCATAACAATGGGAATGTGACTTGGAATAAAAAAATTAGGTGATTTTTTGAAAAGAGAAAATCTTTTCAAAATGGATCAATTTCAAAAAATGTTTTTGGCCATTTGAGCCTTTCGCCTAGTGTACTTGAGTATTCTGGAGGCGTAATTTCTTACATTTTGATTGGGACGGGAGCTCAACGATCAATTGAGGGCATAGTTGTTTTTCGGACATATAAAGGACGAGCGGAGCGTTTGGAATTGGAATTGATAGTTTCGCTGCCACTGCGGTTTAGTTTGTGAGCAACTTCTTTTTGGGCCGAATGAATAAGTGAGTGAAAGTGAAGCTTTTCTTTTGGAGGATAGTATCTAACCTTGGAAAAAAAATTTCAAGTGAAAGTTTTGTAGTCGAGAGAACGTCAGCTGAAGATAAATGTGTTTCAGATAGAAGAGAGGAGTCGGAGTGTCGTAGGCAAACTGAACAAAAATCCGTCCGCATTTCTCCCCTTCATGTTCATTTCCATTTGTTATGTTTCCTACATTATTCAAATCTGAAACTGAAAAATGGCTTTGGAAAGGAGGCTAAGGAGCGTAAGCGGAGCAAGTTACCTACTCGCATAAATTGCTGTCTAATGCTCCACACTAGGAGACAATCTTTCAATTTGAGAAAACTAGAAAAAGATGGAAAAGGAGTGATTTACTATTGTGTATTTATCTCAATAGTTTTTTTTATTGAAAAATGACTGGTAAAAGTGAATTTCAAGTTTACCGCCTTTCTGCAAGTACTCAATGAGTCCAACGCGGCGGTGGGGGTGGTCTCTAGTTCTAAAGGAACTCCGCCGCCGCTCTCAAACTTCAATACAAGGTAAACAAGTTGTATTATATTTACTTCAAATTTGAGCGCAATATACGCGTATCCAGAAGGTTGTAGATGCCTACAAAAAGTAGGTGCATAAATGTGTAGGTGCCTGCAAAATGTAGGTAGTAGATACTTTTAGACTTTATAACATCAGAAAGTAATGCAGAGACAGTTGTTAAGGTTATCTAGTGTACTATGATGTGTTGATGCTAAGAAGACAGTTAATTCAAAATTTAATTACTCTAGGTATTTGAATAAGACAATTTAATTTAGGGCCAGCAGCCGGTAAATTGGAGCTCTTTGCCTCACGCATGAGGTCATATTAGTCCTATCTTATCTCCTAAATTAGGTTTTCTAATCTCAAAACAAGGAACTAGAACATTCGAGCTTCAAGTTTCTAGTTTTAAATTAAACTCTTGTTCAAAATCTGTGTCTCAGATTTTCGAATTAGTTGAATCTCTACAGATTCAAAAGTTTTGGAAGGTGGAGCAACTGCTTTACTTAACTTCTCACTCTCAAGAGTCAGGTTCAAAGTGGATAATACCTTTCACTTGGTATATCGATATCGTGCTGATCGATACTTAACGATATCGAGAGATTTTTAACATTTTTTTTTATTTAAATTTTTAACTATGAAAATCATTGAAAATCATTGAGTCTTTTACACTGGGTATTTAAATGAATACAAATGATTCTCATTTACATGTAATTCAATGTTATGGGATTAAATGTTAATTGACAGAGCAAGAGTATGGTAAGGGGACGTTTAATTTACAGTAGCAGTACATAAAGAATGTGTTATGTATAACACAATAATATGAGTTCATTATTAGAAGCTCAATAACACAGTTTAGGAGAGTAAAATATTTTGGTTTTTATTTTTGAAAAAAAAAATGACCTATTGATGTCTTTTAGATAAAGCATATTTAAACTGCATATTTAAAGTCATGAAAAATACTTAATTTCATAACCATAAGTATACGATTGTGCTAAGAAAGCTCATTGCCAATTCCTTATCCGGCCATTAATTTTGTTAGTTTCAAAGAATGGCATCTTAGAAGATGTTCTAGTCTCCTTCCTGGGGACACTGCGAGAGAGTTTTGAAGTAGAGTGAGACTGATGATGTGGGTATTAGGGGAGGTGGGGGATGCGGCGGGTGAGGTGGGTGACAGATGGAGGGGCGGAAACACACTTGTGCTTTTGATGTCTCCAGAAAAGAACAAATCTTAAGCCTAATCGCTTACTTTCAAAAAAAACTTGCTCCTAGCAATGGGCGACGGAAATGGGAGAGACTCCAGTTGCTGATAAATTAGACGTATCATCAGATCCCCGCTTTGTTTCACTGTCACCTAGGGTTGGCGCATAAAAGATTCCTTGAAATAAAAATTGTTTAATCTTATAAACTTAACATTTCGTTTTTACTTATTATATGAGAAAAGCCAAACAAGCCCGTTGTAAGATTTGAAAACTCTCAATTCTAGTGAAATAGAATTGCCAGGGTTTCCACGTGTGCAGTAATATTTTGCATGTCCTTTAACAGTGACCTTAACGTAAACAAAAGTTCTAGTACTTAATAAATAAATACACAAAACTATATAAAATTATAATCTCCTAAAAATAAAAGCACGGCTATGTCATGGCAAAATATAAATCAAACATAAGATACCTAAGCTTATATTAACAGCGAAATTGTACATATAACAATTGATGCCTTACTCGTACTTTATTTTTAAAAAGTTATGCAAAATTTATATAGTTTTAACGCTAAAGTAAAACACCTTCAAAGAAAAAATTTGTAGTTAGGTCTCATATATATATAGTTTGTCTCAGGATATCATCCAGAATTTTTTTTTATAAATCTGAAGCTTTTAAAATATATACAAACTTTGCCAAAATTTAAATTTCTTAATGTAAACAATGGCAAAAAAACATTATAGCAAGCTGTCCTGTGACCTAGTGTCTTTACAACTAAATGTGTGGAACCCACTAACCCTGCCTGATACTATGCACCCTTCCTGCATCGACTTTTTGAGAGGCTGAAAGTCGATGAAGGAGACAACGTGAGGAAAGTTGGAATAAATAATTGCTTCCGGCCGTTGTTGCTCCAACCTATAGCTGTTTGCCTCTGCATTCTGGAGCATCCTGGAGAAAAGCTTCATTTGTTTGCACGCTAGACCTCGGCCTCTATTGGGAAATATCCTAGGGAAATTTCCTGGCAGCCTAGTGATACTGAAGATGTCAACGCGCATAAATTACTGTCTCTCGAATCCGTAGTACGCCATTTCTGACTTTTCCATTTCAACGTGCCTCCCTCCATGACTTGTTTCGTTGGGGTGGGCTCTCGCCTCGTCATTGCCCAGGAGCTGGTGATAATAAATTGATTACTTTGCCCACCTCTGTGTCATCAAAGTAAAACAAAGGAAACATCCGCTGGTCATGTCACCCCTGCCCTCCTGATTGAAACTAAATTGAGTTCTACAAAGTCGTTCAGAGCAAACACTTCGTAGGCAATAAAATTGGACTTGCACTAGCTGCTAAATTTATAAAAAATTAATACACTAAATTGTAAAAAAAAAATTATTGCTAACTTAAGAATCCTAAAGCCACGGTTAGTATTTCATCTCAAAGTTGAGCAAATGACCAACCAATGAGCACACACGAACGATTTCAAAACAATTCTCAAGTTATCAAAAACAAATTTTGTTCAATTTAAACAAATAACTTAAAGGGATGTTTATATAATCAGATCTATCACTCCAAGTTACCAATTTATACCAAACCGAGGTTAAGCAATAAAATTAAAAGTTTTGTGTGAAATGTAGACAGAAATATTTCTTTAATTTTAAAAATGATATAATTTGAAATTTTTCCAAAAAAAAAGTGAAAATCCGTGATTGGAGTGGCATAAATCAATGAATAAAATTCTATTTTCCGGGTCGCCATATCACCTCTTTCGGAATAGCCTCTCCTTTCAAGCTGATGATTGATTTGAAGCCATTAAGAATTTCTTATATTGGGAAAGTTATTTTAAGCTCTTCGTATTAGGTTTTTAGCTTTTGAGGGCAGAATCTATGTTATGCTTCTCACATCATCGCGTTTTTGTAGGCTTCAAGGCGCGACAAGATTAAATGAGATTCCTGAGTGACATATTGAGGGTCTAATCCATCTCTATAAAAAGGAAACGCACTCAGTCATTTGAGGAAGACGTCTTTTCGTAGTAGAAAGTTTCCGGAGATTCGAAAAAGGTGGCATTTTTCCTTTTGGAAATGTTGATGCGATAGTGAAAGGTGATGCCGTCTGCCGCGTGACTCTGTCGTAAAACTTTCGTCAATGTTTTCCCGCAATTCTAGCGCCCCTCCCATGAACTATGCTCTTATATTTCAAAGGCTTTACTCAAAACTACTCAAAAATCGGCTCATCAGCACAAATTTCTTCGGCCGTCATCATATATGCAGGCGCTGGTTTCTGAAATTAGAAAACAGGACTTAGGGGTTAAGACTCAAGGAACAAATTTTGTTGTACGATTTTCTACATCGGAAACAAAACTAGAACAAATATTTATATAAAAAAAATGTAAAAAACTTGGGCTCAAATGAAAATGAAAATTAAATCAAGTATACATGACGAGATAAATGAAGAACAAATATTTATTCGAAATATGTAAATGTGATGTATATGTTAATACAAAAAAAAAACATGTAACTGAATTTAGAAATTTGCAAAGTGCATATAATGAGGCTACAAGTATTTGGTGCTTTGAGGAACGTAATTATTGAGAAATTCGAAACTTTCAATATCAATGTTGTTTTGAGAATTCTTGTCTTATTCAAGCGATACTCCAATTTTCCTATTACATATTATGATTTTGCAATGTTTCTTAACATAAGAAGTCAGCTTAATTTTACGTGTTCTTAAGTTAAACAAGCTACAAAAAAGTAATTTGTTCCTTATCTATAATTAAATAATTTAAAATATTATTATTAAATAGTTGATGTAATGTTTTCACTTTCAATGTAAAGCGGGATGTTGGGGTGTCAGCACTTGCAGTAGAGGATACTGCCTTTATGTTGTAGCACATAGTGATCGTTACTCAGCCCCACTTGCCAAATGTGCATTCTTCATTGATCGAAAAGTTTGGGAAGGGGAGCTAAAATTTGTGTTTTTGAGCTAGTCTCCCTATAAATCTAGACTTTGATTTTTTGTTCGCTCCTACTTTCCCTTGTCTACAAAAAACGCAGCTAAAAGTGGCTGTGGGGAAGAAAAAAAATCATCTCTGCAGCATCTTCATTCCCCTTCTGCAGCTCGTTCTCGTTATGAGTCACGGCTCTTTTGTTCAGATTTATAAAAGGCTTTTATGCTCCTTACTAAAAGATTGGAACTTTATTTTCACCCTCTTTGAAGGGCCTTACAGCGTAATTCTGCGCATTCGTTCAAGTGGAAGCCCAAATGTCTTTCTCCCCTAATTTCAGACTGAGCAGAGTAGAATGACACTAATGAAAATGATTCCTATTTACACTGCTCTTCGATCAATCACAATCAGATGAAATATGTTGCAAACGATATACAATTCAGTTAATCTTACACTAAAAAAAACGACCATAAAACGTATATATTGTTAAAAACAGAATCATTAATACGTAAAATTTGCACATAATTAATATTATTGCTACTAAAATGTAGTCACCGAAGTAACGTAAAAGTCTAAAAAATTTAGTTTTATTAAAATGAAAGTATCTTATGATATTATATTTTTTCATATTCTACATTTCACTGTCTAAATTATGCTGTCCACGTAAATGACACGAACTCCATAGATTTTGCAAAAACTGACATTTTCCCAATAAAATAAGCCCAGAGATGCAAATATACCAAAGTCAAGATTAAAAGTAAAAGCGCGTGTGGGTAATTCTAGTAAATTACCATATTACATTAGTACTATGAGGTAAAACAACCTAATTAAAATTCATAATGGCTGCACTGTATGATGCTGTTAATTATATGGCAGAAGCATTTTCAACGCAGTGGAAATAAATTTATTCTGAGCTTAGAATGATAGTCACAAAAAGCCATATAATAGCTATTAGTGTTACAGGCACATTAAAGTGGAAAATCTGGTCGAGGCATACTCCATTTATCATTCGATATACAATTTAATTTAAAGCGAAGTTTTCGGTTGAAACTTTATTCAAAATAGCTCCGTAGTTGTAAGATGGGATGTTCGGTCGTGCGCGGCGTTTGATAGCAGTAAAGCTAACAGTTTTTGTAAAGGTAACTTTCTGCATGGGGCATTTACCATGTTTTCACTATTACAAGGCCAGGCAAATTCAAAGGAAAGTTACTCAAGCGACGAATAGCGTGCGAAGGCAATAAAGTAAACAAGAACGCACCTTATCGCAATCTTTTATTGACGTTGCCACTCTTTAAAATTTTCACTCACCACCAATTAAAAACATTGACTTGGCCTCACACCAACAGTTTTTGCATGTTACCAAATCACATTCTATATTTCGAATACATAGTATTCGCAAAAGTTGTTACCTTACATAGGTATATTTTTTCGAGAATTTTTATTAATAAAATATGTACAGTTGGTCGTCCACTTGAGCTATCCTATATAAAAGCGGAGTGTGTGTAAACATGACAGGATGGTAGAGAAATGATGGTTTCACAAAAACACATTTTTTGCACAATTATTGCTGTAAACATTAGATTTGGGCTACTTGTTTATTTTGTACCATTTTCTTAAAAATAAAATTGGACACCAAAGTCGCCTTGCACTCCTTTGCTACTAACAACCCAATGTAGTTTACAATAGTCAAACAAGCCCGCATTAGGGTAGGTGGTTCTAGATTTAAAAGTTAAAACCTTCTATTCAAAGTCGTTCTTGTTTGGCTTTTATAATACTGATATAGCTATATAAGTGTATTTGCACGTAAGGCATACCTAGATTAGCATAAACATTTACTATCGACGCAATATTTTCTAGTATGGCGTCAAATTTATATTAACGGTTGTTGCCGTATCTTGCATAAGATGAAATAATATTAGGTGAGAAGTATTTCCTCAAGAATTTGGTTTTGGCTAAAGTGTTGCAAAGCTAACAATTGAAGGCGATAAGTAGTATCAGCTCAACCTATGATTCCCGAGGGCAATAACTTTTTTGTAGAAAATAAACGAGAATTCAATACAATTTAAGCGGAGAATGTCGTGTCAAGGAAGGAAAATAAATAACAATAGTCTGTTATCACCATTTCTTGGCAACACTTTTGCCGCAGCCATTAAACTATTTTCCCTTAAGAATTGATAAACGTGACAAATGTGGGGCCTTCCTCACATTCATAACTTCACGCTGGCACGTCTTCCGAATCCCTTTATTTCCTCGATAATGATTTTATCTTTATTCGAAACATAAATTACCTGAAATCGTTTCAACAAATGGGTCAAAACAACAACGCCACTGCACCTAATCTGTCAATCTCTTTGGTAGCTAACGGCCTTTTCAACGGCCTGCAAATGAGCATTTCTTTAATTCCAAATACAAAAGTCATAAATAAATCATTTTCGCTTTGATTACGGAAAACGTTTTTGTTTGAATAGCCCTTTCGAATCCATCAAGTTTTCATAACTATTCATTGAATTAATTGTGTGATTGGTACTTTAAATGGTCCTAGTGTGAAGAATTGTTATAGTCTCTAAACTAAAAGAATTGCTATAGTCTCCATGGAACAAATTCAAATTGACATTTGGGATCCTCATGACTGGATGTTATATGTAATATAACATCTACATGCCAGGCTTAATATACAGTAACTTAGTAGCCTACCATGTTTTAAACAGATACAAATAAACCTATATGAAAACGACAAAACTCATACTTTGTTATAATATTCGACATTTTTAGTACAGAATGGTAGCAGAACTATCCCGTCGTAGGACGGAAAATTTTTTGCCTTTGATGTCTAGACCCTCCTAAACTACGACGAGCTACATTGTAATTGTTTTTATAATAAAGTAAAAAAAATATGACCTTCTAGATTACTACAAGTTATAAGCGGGGTTTACTGTGACAATCAAAATTACTAAACAGTATTTATTCATTGTATAGAAAGTATTCACTGCAAATTGTCCATCAGTTTGTGGTACATTGAAAGCACACTATTAAAAGTAATTCCGGTGATGCTCCCTTGGCTTTTATGGCTCTCTTCAAGTAATTCCTTCCGTTGAGCCTCTCTTTTAACTCTGGTTCAAACAGGTTCAGAAATGAAATTGAGCTCTTGTAGTTCCATTTTCATTTCGCAGAAAGAACTTTACCACATCTATTGACGACTCTTTCTTTCCATTTATGGTCTATGCTTCGTAAACCTTTGGGAAATGGAAAAGGAAATGTAGGAGTGCTCACCCGCTCCTTAAAAAACCACATGAAAGTTAATGCCTAGCAATTGAACTTGGGTCTTCCACCTTTACACTACCACTTCAAAGCAAAGAAAGCGGTTATTTAGTCCTCTAATATATTACCTCCATTTAATTTAATTAGAAACAGGTCGGAAATCTAGTCAGAACCGAATTTATCCCTGCGCGCGATATCCCTTCAGCAAAACACGAACAAAAACAGTTTCGTCACGTATTAAGGATTTCTTCTCAAGTATGGCCGAATACTATTATGAGGCTTACATCCAACAGTCTACCTATCTATTGTACTTGCTTTTGTCAAATTATTAAATTGTAAACTCGATTTTCATTTGTAGTACGAGAATTATAAAAAAAATCCAATAAAAATAAATCGTTATACTTAACATTAGGTCTCAAACATGAGCATCTCGAGTTCAAAATCCCCAAATTCGAACGAGTTAAGTGAAAATATGGCCGGTAAAGGAACTTTCCTAGTTGTAACACAAAAGTGAAATTTCCCAATGAATGGGCTTCTAGATTTTGAAGAAAAGAAATCTCATCATTAATTAAGGAGGAAAGCCTGAAGAAGCTCTCATAAATGTCCAAGTAGAAAAGAAAGCTTCAATCCAATCTTGAGTGCTGGGCGGCTGGTGGATAATTTAAAGCGACTCATCCCGCTGACTTGTGCTTTTGAAGCCCTTTGAGAGGTCTAGAATAATGAAAGACGCGAAGACTGTGGGAGATTCGGTAGTGGCTGCCTGCTGCTAAAGTAGAAGCAGCTAGAAACGGAGAAACTTTTCCTTTTGAAATTACATTCCTCACTTTGCGCAGAAGGAGCAGCAGAGAGCATTAGTTCTTGTTAGCAGAATTTCTAAAAAGTTTCTAATTGGAGCCATAAAGTCTCCTTCTGCTTCCGAAGTTGGAGGTTGAGGAAGCGTAGCCCCCCATTACTTTCCCATCAAGAGATTTTAATTACTTACTAATAAATTAAACAACTATTATAAGCTCTCTGGGTCGCTAAACTTTTCAAGCTTTTGGGTCAATGGCACTTTAATCTTTTCTTTTGTTTTTCAATTTAAATTGCAACAAATTCTATTGTTTATGTAAGCCTGATTATAGCCACTATATATGTTACGGTGGGCTTAGAAACATAAATTTTGTTCTAGTGAGCTATGTTATGAATTGTGTATACAATTTGCTGCCAATGCGGTGAAAATGAATAAATTTGTTGTAAAGCGAGATAAAATTAAATTAACAAATTTTTTTTAAAGTCTAGTATTCACTCTACTGTGCTTGAGGTGAAAATATGGATTCGTATAATAGCAATGTAGATTTATATGACAAACTGTAGAATATAATTTTGGAATTACCCGAGCGCGCTGTGAGATAAACTCAACAATTTATGCTGATACTACGAATCTTGTGAGATGCAATGCACGGTTGAGTAGTATTGCATTTAAAGCAGACGTTCTACTGTCACTGTTTACTTTCCATTACCGGTTTGCGTTTTCAAGCTCCGTATGATTTAACCAGTGTTTCGCTAAAAGGTAAATCGTTCTAAACCAAACAACATTTTAATGGTATTGATTTTGTTTGAACAGTGTAGGAAAGAAATAAGTTTGGAACGTGATGCTTATAAGATCAATTATTCAGAGATGCGTTGTTGTTTCGACCCAAGCACGTTTATTCCTCCATTAATTGTGATTGGTCTAAATAATTTGGTAATTGGATCTCCAGTAATTCCCAATTAGTGGGAGCCTTTCCCTTCAAATTTGGGTGAACATTTGTTTTCGTTTGTTAATTCGAATCGAGTACGTGATTGTTTCGGAAGCTTCGAATGATCCTGTTTTATTTCGATTCCACTGTTATCAGGAACCTGTTCAATACTTCCGTTGAGGAAATATCAATCTCGACAATTGTAAAAGTGTCATGTGGAACTGACAAATGCTCTATTTTTTTCTATGGTTCTAGTTACCCTAAATACCGTTGTTGTTGTAAACCATTTTGTACGTTACGGATTTGAACTTACAAACTTGCCTGCATCACTGTAGGTGGTTGTCCTAATGGAAAGGATGGTAGGAGAGTGTGAGGCTGCGGGAGGTTTCTCACTGATAATTTGATCCTACCACGTTTCTTATGAGCTCTCAGCCTCCCATTCTGCCTTCTGTCACTGGGGAGGAAGAGAACAAAAGAAGAAACTTATTGCTTCTAGGTTTGAAATTCTGCAATGTACACAGCAGGAAGGCAAGATGCTTTCTAGCAGTCTAGTGCAAGGAGGCAGCTTCCATTCACTTTTTGGAAGAGGCAACTTGTAATTGAAGTGGCCATTAGTCCCACTTTTCCAAACATGTCCAGTCTCAAGATAAAGGACACTTTTCTCTAAAGAAACTTGAGCTTCTTTTAAAGTGTGATTGATGACAAATACACAACAAATGACTACATAGATCTTTCTTCCTGTGTACTCAACATTGTTTCTATCACGAAGTTATTTTTTCCACCAACAGTGAATTTAGAATTAGTTCTCCTAAGTACATCAAACAAAATAGAAATACAAACAGTAAATCAAAATGGAAGCAACTCACCAGCATTCTGTATATTAACCAACTCAAATACTATGTCTAATAAATTAGTGTAATTGAAAACTTACTCAACTTCCTTCATAAACGATTGTGCCACTTTTATGCTAAATCCCTTTTAATTACATAACGAGAATTCTATAATGCCTTACAACTCAGAATATGATAACTCTAATTTGATACTATGACGGAAATAATACATGTGTGGTATAGTAATCAGTAGCAGTTGTATTCGTCGTATACAAGCAAACACCCGGAAACAATAATCCCGCTGCTAGTTGTACTGATGTTCAAGTGAAATTGAGTTTCACAATAAATGATTAGTTTCAAAGTACAATTTGTAGTTTTGTAGCCAAATCCGTACATGTGTACAAGCAAATAATAACGGTAATTACCAAGAATTTATGTAAGCGAAGCAACTGAAAGCAAACTACGAATAAGCATATATATGAACTAAATACGCACATACCACCTATCTATAGATTACATGAAATTGTGGCATGTAGAATAGAGCTCACTAGAATTGATGTATGTGCAATTGCAGTAGCTGAACAGGGTTAACAAAATAATGGTGAAATAGATTATGCTCCAATTATCTACAGAGGCGTTGTTAGCGACACTGGTTGTACTTGAGGTTACTTGAAGCAGCAAACGCTTCGTGAATAGCAAAATTTCCACTAAGGCTTTTGTAATATATCGATTACGCTTAGCAAGGTTACACTGCTAGGTCTGCTTCCGAGTCCTGAGAGCTAAGGAGACGTGATTTGTGTGGAAGTAGCTATTGAACCGTTGTAGTTAGGTTACCTGAAGGAATTTGTGCTCAAGTTGAAGTTTAGTTCCGTTCCATCTTGAAATAAGTTCGTGAGTTCACTTTTAATCAAATGAAAGCAGAAACTCAATTTGTCCCTGTCAGAGAGTGAGTAATTGATTCACGGATTTATCCCCTTACCCCTTCCTTCCTACATTTAAATTTAACTCTATAATCGAAATAGGTAGAAAAGCAAAAGTCGGGAGCATGAAGAGGGCAAAAAAAGCAAAAAAAAAAATTGCCTTCACGTAAGTCTCAATGTTAAAAAAAAACTATTCCTGAACCAATTGCAATAGTGAATAACGCAGTAATTCTCAAAGTTACCAAAAAAATACTAAATATTTGAAAAAAGCACAAAGACCTTTCTTTCAAAAGTCCAGTTTTTGTTATCGTTTTGTCCGTTCAGGTGAAAGTTTTTCTAAAAAAGAAGCAAGTGAAAGCAAAAGACAAAAGTTTGAAAGTTTGTTTTTGCTGCAAAGGGTATACAAGAATGTGGATATAAAGTAAACAAGAAACTCTCATGCTCAAATGCTTCATGTAGAGAGATGTAGTGCTCTCAAAGTCTTCCACTCTCGCAAATTTGTTATGTTTTTTTCTAGAATAGCTTGAGCCGAAAAGGGTCGTTTGCCATTTTCTAAATTCCGAAATGGCTTTTTAAGCTTTTGTTCTAAATCATAATGCTGAGTGGGGGTGGTGATAAGGCATTATTCACAAAAGGAGGCCATTCTGAGCAGAAGGGGGAGTGTTAATGAGAATAAGTTTGTGGCAGTGGGTGGGAAGGAATTATAAGAATAGGGCTAATGATTAATAGGAACTTGTCTCCTCATAATTCTTCTTTCAGGCCGCTTTCTAAGGGCACAAAATCCCATGGAACAGCACAAGATCCACGTTCCAAAGGGAAAAGCGTATTGAAGAACTTATTTTCCTTTGTCTCATCCCAATTTCCCGCTTCCATGCATCTCCGCCATAATATCATAATCAGTCATTCCTTGGTACACAACACGAAATTTATTAGGAGACTTCCAAGGAGACATGAATAGGGAGGATAACTAATGTTTTTACCAGAGCCATTCAATACTTTACGTCAACGCCCCAAAACTTTCTCTTTTTCATTGCAACTTCCTATTTAAGAGTTATACAATAATGGCGACTGATTGAAATTATAGAGATAAATTTTGATAGTAGGCTTCTTCGTAATAGCTAGACACTGGACTCGAACCAGACTAAAATATCTGGTTATTTTTATCGACTTCAGTTTGTTTCAAAGGTCTAATAGATAACTTCTTCTATTTTCTATCTACTATCGTTGTAACAAGCTAAATAATTTGAAGTATTTTCAAGCTAATGCTTGGCAGTTATTTTGCTTTTGGCGTCATTTTCCGGAATAGTTTTTATAATAATAATAATAAATTAATTGTATGTGTAATAAATTAGTTATGGTGTAAACCTGCTGTTAGCTCGGCACAAGGAATTCTCCTCTTTTATTATTAAATAGCAGCAAGCAATACGCAAATTTTAAAATTGAAAGATTAAATAATAGTAATGAAGTAAATTTTTAAATACATTCAATCTTTAACTATTTTTTTTCGAAACTGTGGATTCAAAGATTCAGGCATGAATAGTCAACCGTTCAAATACAATCATTAAGGACATTCAATCGATTGGTAAAATAAAAATTTGTAGTAAACCACAGGTATCTATTATATTAAATTTCCGCGGTAGCTCGGATTTTCAAATTGGACAGAGGGCAAAAGCAATTAATAAAAAGTACAAGTTCATTGTGGTGTCGCATGTGGATCCATGCAGTACACTGCTGACGTATAGGGATCTGCAGTTCCAGCTCCTTCTCCAGCGAGATAGAGTGTTCTGCTATGTGGCACATACACTAAAGATGATTCGTTTATAAATTCAAATGGCCCCTCTACATCGATAGGTTCAAAGGTTTCGCTGGTGTGCGAGAAGCGCTTGAAGTAGTTGACACCATAAAGTTGATGCTGTACTACACTGCTATTTCCAACAGCAGCAGCAGAAATTACGTACGATGGTAGAGTTGACCAATACATCCATTCAAGAGTGTGGGTAAATGGATTAAACCTGTAGGCGTATGGTAGGTCCTTGCGAAAGACGTATATTTCTCCATCCTCTGCATCATATACCGCAACGCCAGATTTCATTGGTAAGTCATAGTCGAAATTTGCAACTAGTCGCAGCGTATTTGCCACTGTGTCGAACTTGATAATGGGAGTGGTTCCGTAAGGCTCGTAACTATTGTATCCACCGAAGATGTAGATATCGGTGCCAACCGAGGCGACTGCAATATTTCGCAAACCTTGGTACAAGGTATTGACTAGGACTGGTGTTGAGTTCTGAGCTGACATTTTGTAAATGCTTGACACTTCTTGACCATCGTAGTCGGTTAGAGCACCACCAATGTAATATACGTTACCGTCAGAATCCGTTGCAGCTGTGCCATGGGCAATTGGAACAGGAAAATGTGCAACAACTTCCGACTGTTGTGTAGTTGTATTGAAAATAACTACTTCGTCTAGAAATGCTTCATTGGTCGAACCACCCATGAAGAATATAGATTCTTGTCCGTCGAAAGCTGCAGCTAGGGCTCGTCGCCCGCTTGGCAAATGTCCGCATACTTGAAAATCAGATGTAGAATTTGCCAATGATAATAGCTGAATTAGAAGTAGAGTGATAGTGAGGGTTTTGTAATTTATCATTCTAAAAATTAGAATTGAGAATTTGTTTAAAAATAATAGTGTATAAAGGCTAACTTTTAAAGTATACTGCAAATTTTTCTTTTGTCGCTTAAACAAATTGTTGGCGTTTTTATAACGAAGTCATACAGCACTCCACGCCAAATTTCACCAGCAAAGATAGTTAAGTATTATCTTATCAGTTTAGTTTAGCTAAAACTAGTTTTAACCTAAGCTTAATTCAGATTTAATTAACTTTTTCAAGTACTATGAGAATGACGTAATTTGCCTGAACGGCAACCTTAAAACTTAATTATTTTAAGCCAAAATTTGACAACTTGAGAAAAATTTCACTTCCAATTAAACCGAGGAAAATGGCTATGTATGCAATTTCGTATATTTTTTTTAATTGTAACACAAATTATAATTTTGAAAATATACTTCCAGCATGGTGACGACATTCTAAAAGTACTTGTCAATTAAAGTGTCAAAGTCTGATGCACTAATTGACTCCAGTTTTCAAGTGTTATCAATGTGTTAAATGACCATTTAAAAAAATTCCAAATTCGATTGTGTCTGGCACACGTAAGATAGTTAGTTTTAGCACATTTCGTCATAACTCAAAAATTGAATTGATAAGTTGGACAATTTGTTTGCTAAAAAAGTGTTGAGAGTGCAAGTGCTCGCTACACTGCTGCTCAGGATGCAAATTGTGCATCAAAACTCGGTGTGCTTGCTCGAATGCTAGATTTTGATATGCAGCTTCATTTGGGTGACTGCATCATACTATTCTTCTTGACTGCCAGAACTCAATAAATTTAACATTAACACTAAACTCTTAGTCTCAAGTATTCAATTGGCTTTAAAAAAATTTTTTTTGATCTTTATAGAAAAAGCTGTACATGTTTTTAAAGAAACACATTTGCATATATGTTATCATCAAGGCTGACATCAAGACATTAAGGCTGTAGCTAACTAGAATGTTCAACATTAAAATAAAATTGTATCATTCAAGTATGTTAATTTATTACTGAGTTAGAAGCGTTTCAGTAAATTACAGCCCTTATAGTAAGTTTTTGAGGGTTTCATGTAATTCCAGTAAACATGAGCTTTTTGCAAACATGTAAAAATTATCGTTCACTGTTATGACATATGCGGATTCATGCAGTACACTGCTGACGGATAGGGAATCGCAGTTCCAGCTCCTTCTCCGGCGAGGTAGAGTCTTCTGTTGTTCGACACATAAACTAGAGACGACTCATATATGTATTGAAATGTTCCCTCCGTCTGTGTGCTTTCATACGTTTCATCGGTGTGAGAAAATGTGTAGAAGTAATAACTACCTGCGTTGTGACTTAGTAATATACTACTGTCACCAACAGAGGCAGCGGAAACAAGGTTGTACGGTGGATTTGATGCATACATCCATTCGAGTGAGTAGTTCGCTGGAGTGAACCTCCACCCATATGGCAAGTATCTGTTGAATATATAGATTTCTCCATCCTCTTCATCGTATACTGCAACACCCATCTTCATTGGCACTGCATAGTCAAATTGTGCAACTAATCTCAGAGTATTTGCCACGGTGTCGAACTTTATGACGGAAGTGGTTCCATGAGGTTCGAAGCTGTTGTATCCACCAAAGATGTAGATATCGTTACCAACGGCGGCTGCAGCTACATTTCTCAGACCTTGGTACAGGGTGTTGACTAGGACAGGTGTAGCATTCTGAGCAGACATTTTGTAAATGCTGGAAACTTCTTGACCATTGTAGTCGGTTAGAGCTCCGCCAATATAATATACGTTACCGAAAGAGTCCGCTGCAGCGGTGCCATGGGCAATTGGAGCAGGAAAGTGTCCTACAACTTCCGACTGCTGTGTTGTTGTGCTGAAAACTACAACTTCGTCCAGAAATGCTTCATTGGTCGAACCACCCATCATGAATATAGATTCTTGTCCGTCGAATGCTGCAGCTAAGGCTCGTCGTCCGCTTGGCAAATTTCCGCATACTTGGAAATCGGATGTGCCATATGCACATGATAATAGCTGAATTAGAAGGAACGTGATAGTAGGAATTTTGCTGTTAGCCATTCTAGCAATGAAACTGCGATCAAGATATTATCGATAAGAAATCAAATGCAAATGTAAACGGTAAAGTTCGACTGAAATTTTGGTTCATTGCTTACACAATTTGTTAGCGTTTTTATACTTAGATCACAGAACACTCCGCAGCAAATTGCATAAGCGGAAAGTTATGTAATAGCTTATCAGCTTAGGTGTTAACTTAACTGACAGATTTCAAGTACAAATTCCATCAGCGGAAAATTAAGTAATATCTTATCAGGTTAGTTTTGTTTTTAACTTAATTGAATTTTGAAGTTACGATAATGAATAATGACTTCGCTAAAACTAAATTATTTTAAGCATAATTTAACTCAGGATAGCGAACATATAGCCGTTTAAGCAAATAAGCAAAGTTATTCTAAATTAAAAAAGTAATGCTTGTATCTGCAGCATAGAGTTTTGTGATTTGAATATTGTTTTGAAGAGATACTAATCAAAATATTCAATTAAAACGAGATGTTCATTACATTGCATAATGTGTTGCACAAGGTGACCTTAGTTTTGAAGTACCAGCCGTTATCAAAGTGAGACGAAGTTAGATAGTGCTTGTCTAAACGACAACTTTAAAATTAATTAGTCGAATTTAATTGTCACGAGCACACGTGTAGGGGTCCATTCTTGGCACATTTCGTCATAACTAGCACTTGAATTGATAAATATGACAATTGAATTGGAAACAACAAAAAAGCATAGGCTCGACCCATTCTACTTGAGTTTCACAGTGTTCAGAAACCTTCGATGTGCTGGCCGGTGTATCAAATGGTGATTTTTGCACCTGCTAATTGTGAACCAATTACAATACCATTATTCTAAAAATTCTTTTATCTAAAACTTATTTTATTTATTAATTTATTATTAATATTATGATATAATTAATTAATCGATTAATTTATTAATTTTAAAATTTCCACTAAGACCTTCACTCTCTGGCCCTTTATCTTATCCATCCCGATGTAATGTATTTGTCGTAAAACTTTTTCTTTAAGGTGGATTTGCTTGCCTTGATTGAATAAATGCTATTCTTAAATAATTTCGCTTATTGTTCACTTTTTCATCTGAAAACCATAAAAAATAGCTTATTTGATTCTATTAAACTTGTTCGTTCAATTGTTCGTTGTTCAATTATGTAACTGTGAAAATAGATTTTGGTAAATTTTTGGTAAATGTGATTTTTTTTTTGGTAAAATAGGGAAATAAGTCAAAAATAGGTTCAAATTATGCTTGAATGTTAGGCAATTTTGTTTAACTTTCTGCAAGCTGAAATTTAACCCTTCCAACCTCAAAGCTTACGTTATAAAGTATTCAATCAATTTCTACATTCCTGATTTTCATGTGATACTTATATGCATGATATTTAGACAATAGGCTTAAACCACTTTACACAACATTCCAATCCGACATCTTGCACTTGCAAAAATTTCCTATAATGAATGAATAAGAATTATCAAGTTTTATTTTATTTTTACGCTATTTTGGCTAAAACTGGCAGGTATAATTGCAAAATCCATTGCTCAAAATAATTAATGTAGCTTACATTTGTAGCAGGAAGAGACGGAGGTGAAGCTTTAGTCGCTCCATTTCCTGCCTTGAAAATTAAATTAGCCTTTTTCATTAATTAATTACACATTAGCATGTATTCTGACTCTGTTCTGCTCGTTGTCTTTTTACTGACCTACTGGGACTCTAATAGCACTAATTTAGGAAGTCATTTCATAGCTTACAATGCTACTCCACTTGTTTTCTCTCAAACATGGAAATATCCAACATGCATCTGCAAAGAAGAATACTTCAAAATTTCAAAATTTACAATTATAAATACTAAAACCAAAACTTTTCTACAGAAAAAAAGTTACTTCTAGTGAAATAAACAATTATTAACATATCCCCCTCCACGTTAAAAAAACAAGTTTCAAAACTTGCTCAGTGTAAATTTCGCGTAAGTTGGCGCAATTATCGCATTACCAATTTGCATTAACATTTCTCATTAAGCAAATCCCTGTTCAAAATAGAGTCATTGAACTTTAAAACTTGAAATTTGAAAGTGAAATACTATTAAAGTGCAGTATAGTAATTGGTGCAATTATCAATTATGCACAAAAGCGAGTCATAGTGGCTGCCAAAGCTTCAACGCCATCTTACAGCTTTCTAACACAACTCGAGTCCTATTCTGAGAAGCGGCATTTGTTGAAAATGGGACTAATCAAATAGTCTAGATAGTAATCAGAGAGACACCCGGACTTAATTAATCAATCTTAATTAAACTACCAAATCCAATTTATTTGGAAGATGAAAGCTCATTACTTTTGAACCTACGGCTTGAAATCCTGCTACTAGAAATACAAATACTATAACGGCCTACTGGTACTCTACAAACGTACAAAGTACTATAAACATAATATATACATAATATAAGTATCGACGTCTATTAATAATAAACCAAGGTTTTGAATACATAATAATAAGACCCACTAGTACTATTCCCCTTCTCGTACTACATAAAGACCTCACAGTGCTTTATTAGAACAAATATATAGTACTAGTTAAGATCACCTAGAACCAGTACTAAACAAAGTGCAAGCATATAGTACACTTCAAGGCCTCCAATACCAAGAATGTGGTATTCAAGGCCTCCAAATACGAAACGAAACCTACTAACACAATCCCAGGCACGAAAGCATGGTCACGTGGTATACCAATACCAAACTATTCTCGCTAGTACTAAAAGCAAACGCTAGCCTGTACTATAGCTATATTTTGTAGTCCTAATAATTTTCTACTTTTTTCTTCCCTAGGTTCGTATAATGGAACAACAGCTTTCTGATGCCGCAAGCTCAACAAACCAACTTTCCAAATCGGCCATTAGCAAGGCCTCTCCCGCCTCAAATGGCCCATCATGGACTAACGGCCTAGCAGAGGCCTCCGATGGCGTTCTCTCAACACTTCAAAACGCCGTCAGGGAAAAGGAGCGCGTAATCTCAAGACTCGAATGTCAAGTCGAGGAGCAGGTCAGTAGTCTTCTCCGGAAACCCACCCCCCCCCCCCACTTCAAAAATTTAAATTTCCCGCTCTTTTCTCCATTTACATCCTCCCCTCCCCTTCTTTTTGCATGATATCACCCACCCCGAGGCACTCGACCAAAAGTTTCAATTCCTTTTTCATCTTATGCTTCAAAGAACCCTTCTGACATTCCCTGCTTATCATTTCTTGAGGCTCCTTTCATCATCCTACCCCTCCCCATTTTCCCTGAATTGAGTGGGGCTTGTGGGTGGGGCGTATTTACTTAAGGATAGGGCCAAGAAGTGCAGTAGCGTGGAATTTTAATTTGATTCTCTCAAGCACTCAGCCAAAAAGTCCATTCAAAGTGAAAGTAGAGAGGGAAAAGAGCTGACGTGACCTCTGACCTCTTGAATCACAATGAACATAAAATAGACGTAAAATGAAAAGCATTTCGATTTGTATTCCGATTGGGATTTGTTTAGACATATTGGAAGGGGTAGGGAAAAAGAGAAGAGAAAATGTAGGTTGATCTTGATCTAGGATTTATTGAACATAAAGTTTCTCCTTGGAATAAATATAGGTACCGCAGAAGAAAAAAATAGCTTTTTGCGCTAAAACGTTTCCATTATTTGTAGAATTTCAACTAGTTTTGCGCCCTATTTCACATTACAAGTACATTGCAAGCGGTATTTCCTATTACAATAAAGTTACTACAATATTATTCTAATTGTAAGTATAGCAGGAACTTTGAATTATAAAGATCAATAGAGGAACGAATTAAATTATCAATTTAAAAAATATTATTTTGTCAATTTAAAAAATTATTAGGTCATCCGCTAACAGTCTGTTTTAAATTTTTAAATTTAAACGCAAACCGACATTTTGCTGGCGCAAGATGTGTTATATTGACAGTAATCAACTGTTTATTTAAACGGTCATAATATCTCGCATACATCGTTGTAAGACACATTTTGCAATATTGATAATGAACGTATGAAGTCGCTGTTGCTGGCAAATATACTATGTGCGTCACTTTATTTTCATTAAAATATTAGAAGCTTATAACATACATTACGTGATTGATTGCATACTTGATATATTACCTTATATTACTACGTTGCAATGTCCATTTTATGTAAGTAGTCGAAATTTACATTCATTCGGTTAATTACGTTGGTTGTAAAATTGTACAGTTTTGTACTGTAATAATGATTAAAAATTGTAAAAAAAACACTATTAAAAACTTTGATATAAATAAAAAAATATATATATTAGACCTCGAACTGTAAGTAATTCTTATTTTAAAAAAACTGTATTAACATGATTCCACTTAAAAAACAATGTTATAGATTATGCGTGCGCATTAAATATTCTATGTTCTCCAACTTTGTCAAACTTACCAAATGAGGTATACATAAGTAGGGCCCTTATAAACTACAGCGGTTGAGTTGACCAGAAAGCTTGTGCAGACTTCCAGCAAGAGACACGGTAGGACTTAAGGGCTCGAAATGAAAGTGGACTCCGACTACCAGTCCCTTCATTTTGCGTCGATGGAGAAGGTGTTCCGTGAGGTGATGACTCCCAAGGGCCCCATTTTCAAAACTGAAAGGAAGAAGATGGCCAATGACACCCTTTGGAGTCCTAATCTACTTCTCCAGCACAAACGGTTATGTAAGGGCTCCCCGGAAACTTACCCAAGAACTCCTTCACTTCCGCAAAAAAAAAATGTCTCAAAATCTTGTAACCACCCTGTACAACCCAATCTTCCGTCTCCTGCCCAACCTCCCCTGCAGTGGACATATTGATTTCAGGACGCTTTCTAATCCAATTTACTCCCATAATAGCAAAATCCACTTCCGAGGAGCGTCAGAATTCAAATGATCACTTTCAAAAAGTTGCCGCTCTTTTTCTCCTCCACATTCCAATTTGCAGAAACGGGATCAAGGGAGGAGGATGGCTTAACTTTGTAAAAGTGGAAGTGACACTCACAATTCGGAGGAGGCGGATAAAGTTATAATGTCATTACGCCAAAAGAAATTAAAGAAGTCGGGAGTAGAGGGTGATCTCAGAAAAGTGTTCAAATTTTCATGCTAGAATGGAAAAAATGAAAAGGAAAAAGTTGTAGAAAGAATGTCTACGTAGAGGATTTGCTACAAAAAAAAACGTGAGGGAAAAACGGTAGGATTTTTCAAGACGTTTTCTTTTTTAGAATAGCAGAGCAAATTGGGCTTTTTGTGACGAAGACGAAACGGTTTCATTTTTTTTCCTTCTCGGTTTTGTGGTCAAGGAATTTTTTTTCAACAAATCTTGTTCTCACATTCAATGCTATTTGGTGAATAAGAAAAAAAAATGTTGCAATGTTGACACAACAAAAGCTGTGTATTCAACTGCAATGATCTTGTTCGGAAAAGAGAAAAAATTTCCTCTGACATTTTTTAGCGTGAACACACAATAGGATTTTGTGACAAATTGGAAGTTGCTGGTTGTTATTTTGCTCAACATTTTTCTACTTTTGAAAACATCTCAGGAAGCTTATATGCTTTTTAAGCAATATTTCATATAACGTCATGTCTTTCAACCTGTTAAATTTTATAGCATATTTCTCTTTAAGAGATTTATATTTTGGTGCATCACACCACAAACATACATTTCGATTGAATGTTTGAGTGTTACACTTTCTACATCTCTTAATTTCATCCACATTTTCGTTCAAAATCTTACAATGGGTGAAGTAACTATGTTGCAAACTTGGGAAAGATGTACATGACACCAAACTGCTCAATATATTCTCCTCATTTAGGAAGTAGAATGCAGAGTTGCGATTACTTTCTCACGATTTTCAAAGAGCACCCAAATCCAAACTAAATATAGGAAACAATGAACTATATATATATATATACAATTAAATTAAAGCAATTATGTCAACCTCTAATGGAACAGCCGGCGCCTCTGGCATTTCGAGGAATAAATACCAGGCTCACATTTTAAGCTTAAATGAATTTAAAGTAGAAATGCTTGGAACACCAGCGTGAGAAATATGAGGAGTAATTAAATTAATTGAATTTTCAACTTGAGCAAGGTTAGGTAATTACTGGGGTTTCGAAGCAGGAGATTTGTGTTATTTGGCGAAATAAAATGCAAAGTCTGGTATTACAAATGTAATGCGGCATGGAAATGTGGTGCATTTGAGTTCATGGTACGGAGAAAGTCCATAAGTTAAGTTTAGCGGAGATGACTTTCACTTCCAGGCGCAGTTCCGACGGAGATAAAAAGTGAAAAATGCCAAAAATGTGCGAATTCTTCAATTCACGCACACAAAGAGGAACTTTCATTTTCACTTTCTCTCCTCTCGCCTATTCTTGGATTTAGCTTTGGATTTAGCTTGGAGACAGGGTGAGTCAGTTTTGCACAGAGCACCAAATATTAGCATTGGTTTTGTTTCTGATGAAAATATGAGACATTAAGTTATATAATGAGGAAAAATATGTGTCGATTTTACCTGAACAGAATGAACAGTGTATATTCTTTTAAATCAAAACAAATGCTAGGAAATGTCGTTACAATTACCTTATTTTACAAATATATATATATATATATCACTAAAATACAAATTAATTTTATTGTATATTGTATGCTATCAATTTTAGCTATTTATTTATCTGTTTATAACGTATGGGCCAACATAATTAAGATGTGTTTTTCATTTCACAAACTTTTTTTTTAATTTTTATGGAATTAGAAATAAAAATTCAATGTTTAACTTCCAAAACATTTGGGACCATTAAGTTGCTTGTATATAAATCAGCACTGCATATGTATTTACATTTGGGGTTACCAGGTCAAATTTTGATTCAATATAAATATAAATCCTTTATATATTAATAGAAATTTATGTAAAATGTGTACAAGTAAATAAACAGTTAATAAAATACAGTATTTGGTAAGATTAAAGATATTTTACGTAGGCATTTGTATTTAAATACAGTTATATGTATATGCGCTACCTTCCAACGATTTAATTAAATAATTCCAAATTAAGTTTTATTAGTTATATATATGTACTAATACCACATCCCTACCCTCTCCTTCCATGTTGACCATCCGCTCTGCGTAAATGCCAAATAACGCTCCTTTACCTTTATATAGGTACTAATATAATATAACTATAATGATTTTATATATATATATATTGTCGAAGCGCCATGCCCCTGTGGATGTGTGGGCAGACACCGGCGAACCCTGCCAAGTGTTTTCGACCGTAGCAGGAAATAGAAAATGGAAATTGTATTTCCAAGATTTTTTGGATTTTCTCACCTTCGGATAAGATGAGATGGAAATGGGATCGACTTTTCTATTTTGAAAATTCCGCTCTTTCTCATCATCTACACCTCTTTCAAAGCCTCAAATCCCCTTTATGCCTCCATCCTTGATCTCTCATTTCCAAAATTTAAAAACCCCGCCAAATGCAAAACTCCCGCTCAATCCCTTTAAAACAAAATTCAACTCTCTTCCTTCGCCTCTCGCTCTATTTTGCAAGAAAACAAACCCTCCCCCGCTGTGCCCTCAATAGGCCCTTTCTCCCATAGGAAAGGGCCCCCCTCTCCTATATTGGCATTCTTCAATTCCCTTTTAAGGGCTTAGAAAAAGTGTCTTTATTATGCAGGAGATTGGAAAGCGTAGGAAAATGCTCCCTTCGCAAAAGTTTAAACTTTGAATAGAAAGTTCTCAATTTACTTTAACTGCTTGCGGGTGCCTGGTGGTTGCGGTTAGTCCCTCTTCGAGCCTCGGCGGAGGAGCGGGAAATTTCAAAAATCTTATCTTGTCGAGTGAAATTAAGTTGAGGAGAGAGAGGAGCCTAAGTGGAGCGCACGACTCTAATTACACTTGCAAAGCGTGTGGTACTCTCCATTTTCTTATATTTCAATTATAATGACTCGGGAGGACAGGGTTTTGGCACAAGGGAGAAAGTGGGGAAAGTATAAGCAAATAATTGAGAGTTTGAGTTGGTCTAATGGGTGGATTTTATGAGGAATAGAAATGTTTTTGAAATGGGTGTTGTAGCGTTTCTGGGGAGTTATTTGAGCGGGAAATTGGAAAAGTTGTAGTTAATTGGCTACTTATTTGTGTGACTTGTGCTGGGGAGGCACAGTGGCTACTTATTTTATTGACTTGGGCGCATTAATGACGCAGACTTTGTTTTTTGGTCAATTCCAGCGCCTACTGCGTCTCCAGGAATCGCGCCAAGTGGAGGAGAAAGCGGCCAAAATTAAGGAATGGGTCTCCAACAAACTTCGTGATGTAAGAAAAAGTCATAATAAAAGTTCGCTTTTCATGGTTTTTATAGCGAAAAAGTAGGATGTATCCAATATAATACATAGTATATCTTGAACAACAGTGTTTCCACACAATAGTGGTATACATCTTGCAAGATAATACATCTTACATGATCTATACATATATACTATATATATATATATATATAGTATGTATATATAGTAGTAAAGAACATAGACGACAGTGGGACACATCCTACACCGGGAATAGTGTCTAGTGCCTCATCTTTTACCATAGTATAATACGTCTACCACTAAGCTAGTATACATCTTACACACGACAGTGGTGTAGAACATCTCTTGAACACTAGTATCACATATGTATGCTATTCAACACAATTGTAGTGTTTATACTATACTATGGCAGCTTACACGGTTGTAGCGTAAAAAGTGCACAATAATAGTGATTAATGTATACTTAGAGTAGTGTATATCCTATATCGCAGCAGTGTATAAGATACACGAGATTAATATGCTTCTCGTATTATAATAGGTACAGTATCCTTCTTGTCAGAAGTTTAAAACATAAAGACTTTGTTAACGTATAAATTTGAAAAAATTTCAATATACAATCGATTTTTGTCTTCGTAAAGGGAAAAAAACTATGATTTATTTTTCAATTTCGCGGTTTTGCATACTAGTGTCTCTTCATTTGTTTTAGCATAAACGATATACCAGTATTTCAGATCGCTTGACAAGAAGGGAACTGGAGATATATTACGCGAACATAAGTAGCAGATATAGGAGCAGTACACAATGGAAAAGTAAGATATTGTGTACGAAGTAGAAGAAACGAAAAGTTTTATCAAAGCCTTCAAAAAAGCCTATAAAAGTTTCAAAACTCAAATTTGTTTGGTTTATGTCTTAAAAGTTCTTATTTACTGTTGACAGATAAATTTCTTTCTTTGTTGTTTTTTACAACTTTTTGTGCATTTGCTTTCTTTGTAGTATTACAACTCGCCATTTTGTTTTCATTACTCGGTTTATTATGCAAATATTTCTAACTTTTGGTTAGTAATGTTTATGGTTTCTGTTGTCAAATTGGCAACTACTCACATAAACACTGTTATTTTGGGCATGTCATCTCAAGCTAAATGTGCTATCTAGGAGATTTAAGTTACAAGAAATGTTTGGTTCAGAGGAGCTAACTTTTTTAACATTGGAACATAAAAAAGGCCTTATTTCAATGGGAATTTTCAAGAAAATGTAAACAATTAAACATACATGGTATATTTTGGTGCTTGATTTCCCTGCTTTAGTTTATGAAAAATTTATACTTATTTTTAGAAAGACAGTGCTATGAAAGTAGTAGACTAGGAAATATATAATCACAAAATACAAATTACAAAGTCTTTATTTTCAAAATTTTGAACTTAATGCAGCTTGAAGGTCAAAACGAGCACTTGAGGGAACAAAATCAAAAATGCGAGTCGCAGTTGGAACTTCTTCGATCTCGCCTCACTCAGCTTTCACAGCTCTCCACCATCTCTTCCAAAAATAAAGACCGACATTCAACAGAGGTATGAACTCAAAATATGCAAATTATTATAGTAACAAAATGCTATTACAACATTTAAATTTTAAACTTAAAACTATACACATTTATCAAATTTTAACTTTGAGCGTGTACAAATTTGTCAAAGACTTCAAATTTAAGCAAATTTGTCGAATCAAGCACAATTTTCGAAATCTCGTTTTTTTGAATTTTCGAAATCTCAAGCTAAAAAGTTAACATAAAAGTTAATAGTTAATTTATAATAGTAATTTGATACTGGAATACTGAAGCTTATGCGTACTGTACGTTTGAAATTTATTAAAAGTAAAGAACAGCTTTTGCTAATTGAAATTTTGCTAAAAATGTATAAATATTTATAACTTTAATTTTAAAATTTGTACAAATTAAACTTAAAAATGACACATATTTGAAAAGTTATTAAAACGTTATTAAAATTTGAAAATGCAAACTGAAAGAACTTAAACATAACACTCAATACATTAAAAGTTCCAGCTTACAATTGCTTAATTTCAACTTAAAATGTTTTCGGATTTGTAAATTTTAAGTCAAAACAAATTGTAAAGTT
>VYYI01000044.1:0-68926 GCA_021029175.1 Bilobella aurantiaca | reverse complement strand
TTTTTTTAGCATCAACAAGAAAATAAATAAAACGGTCCCATATAATTTACAAATCAATCCCATGCAAAAATCGGCTAGTGTTAGAACCTTATAGTGAAGCTTCGACTTTAGTCGCTTTAGAAACCTTGGATTAAATGTACCTGCCTGGGCCTCAACTTAATGACAAGTAGGTGTCTATGCATTAGTTCCCATGGCAACCATTGTTCATCTTCCAGTGCTTGGCTGCATTCCCTTGTAAGGCCTAATGCTCACTCCCACACTCTCAGATCAAATCACAACTCCAACTCTAATGTCAAAACACAGCCCATTAATTGGTGTCAAGTCAGGTTAAAAAACTACAAACGACATTAAAATGTTGCTAAAATTCAATGCTTGAGTATTACGTGAAAACACGCTCAAATTTTCGATCAACAGACAAAAAAATTGAATATTTATTCGTCTACGAATGAGAGAAAATCATTTATTGAAGAAAATGAAAAAAGTATAAAAAAATTGATAGTTGAGAGTTGAGTAATTTCAGGTTGGGTTAGACTAGGTTAAAGTTTGCCTGATTTAAGTGAAATAATTTAAGTTGGATTTAATTTTGGAGTTCAATGATCCGTTACAACATTATGTTGCAAAAAATTTTTTTATATTATAAAATACAATAGTGGACAATTCCTTCCTTTAATTTGTGAACTTGTCATTTTATTTGAGCTATAAAACCTTGTTTGCGTTTTGCGTATATGTGAATAATTTTTTCACTGGGAGTGGGTACAAGACGTCTTTTGTTTCATTTTAAAATAGTAATAATGAATAGCAATATATAATATTATTTACCTTGATATTGAACTGCGATAATTGTGGACATTTTTGTTCTTACTAAGAAAACAATGTTTCAAATCTTTTGGGAGTTGAAGACTTATAGCGTGTTCTTTTGCCACTTTTCTAAAAGTAAAAGTAGGAGAAAGTATAAGTGAATTAAGAAATTAGTCTCCCGGCCTGTCAAGCTTTAATGAAAACGGAGGAGCAGTGGTAGAATCCTTTTAATTTGATTGCTTCGGAGGACCTTACTAGAATTTTTTTTCGAATCGGTCTAAGCAAGTGAATTTCTGGATCCGACAGAAGCGTCCGACGAAGATTAGCCATCCGAATCCATTTCCTAATGGATCCCAAAGTACAAAGAATAACAAATCATAATTTTCATCTTCTAAACACGACTCCCCTTTCCACTTCCTCCCATAAAACTCCACCACTAACTTCAATTCGAAAGTTTTCTTTAAAAATTTAAATTCAAAAAGCCTGACAATAAAATTTTTGAGATTTTTTTTTATATATTTAAGTATCACTTGTAAAGTTGAACTTAATTGTGTAGAAGAGGCTTTGACGCCTGGATGATCCATTAGAAGGGCTCGGAGAAAGTGGAGAGAAAAGGGGAGATTTTATTTATGACTATCTCTCCACTTCTGTCAGATTACAAAAATGACTCCATTTTGAGGAGATGCTGAGGGGGATTTTAGTTTTTTTTTTCAAAACTTCCCTTGAACAAAATGAACATGTAAAGTTATGGGAAAATTATGCATTGGGCTTAACAATTTTTTCCTTGAAAAAAAGTTTTGATAGAAACATTGAGCGGGCACCAAAAATACTGATTATTCTCCTCGGATGTTATCCCCCAGTTTCCGGCTTCATCTGAGTTTTCGTATAATAGAAACGGAAGTTCGAGAGAGGATCTGTGACTTGCATCATTTTTTGGATTGGGAGTGCCGCGGAAGGGCATCAATTTGTCTTAATGCTCTGATCGTGGAGACGATAGAGCCAAAGTACGGCGTAAGTCATCGCAAAAACGGAGTTTGAAGAAAGATAAGTAGGATGAGGAAATAGTTTGAAAAATTGTTATTCTCGTTACTTTCCCCGAATCTAATTTCTTTTCCAGACGTAATTTCTAGACGTAAAACTTTCCTATCAGGTATTGAAATCAGTTGAGTCATCGGCTTGGTTGCTTCCGTTGTTCCTGAGATAAGATCTTGTCAACAGTCGGAGCGAGGACGGTAGTAGTCCCTTGGGACATGTCCAGTGTAGTATTCGTTCAACCACTCTTCCTGTCCTGCAGGAAACAATGCTATTTACGCTATGCAATTTAGTTGATCTTGGATTAGTTTAGTTTATTAACTAACGGTATATACGAAGGTCGATACATGGCTTCAAGAAGTTACATTGCGGCCATCGCTTTTCGCGTCCCTGTGCTCGGCGCCTGAAAAAACGGAAGTTGTTAAAAAAAAATCAGTATTTTAAAAATCATGGAAAAGCCAGTGCTGGTATTTGAGTTTCCGTTTACCAATTCCTTCCGATTCTTTCAATGTTTTTGTATGCAATGATAATAATTTGAGAATGAATATTATGAGCGTTGTAGTGCCCACTTACCCTTTCCAACAATCTGCATTTGACGCTAGGTCAGGACATCCTAAGTTCCCGAATCCCATTGTTGGACAAGAAAATGGTGGTGGAACCGGTGGACAGCAGCATCTTCCGTCACTGTAGTTTCCAGCCATGCTTTCTTTTTTTTTAATAACTTTGGCGAGCTAATTTAAAATTTTGAAGAATTTTGAAGAAACTATTAGAAATGTTCAAATTTTAAAAACCAATATTGCGAGTTTTGCGTACAGATCCAGGTCCGGAAATCAACTTACATTTCCTCATATTGACTGCTCAATACCGAAATCACCATGGGGTTTATGTCGATGGTTTTTCTGGGTTCTTTGGTGCTAGGTGTAGTTTAGGTTAGTTTGGTGTATTATTTAGACGCTTTTCGATAAGCCATCAGGACGTAATGATTGGATTTATTTTTGTTTTGTTTAGTGTAAAAAGGAACAAGACTGCCTGTAATACTTGTCGGCCATCGAGCACGTTATGAGAAATGTCTATAACTTTTGTGATGAGGTAGAGAATGGGCTCACTTGACTCTTGGGCATTGAGGGAGAGCTGAGAGAGGCAAGTCCTGAGTTGGTGAAAGTTTTGTCGAGATTTTATGAAGCGTGAATCTTTGGAGATGCTTTGGATTGTTATCATTTTCCATTCCCATGTCCCCCCTTTGTTATTCCCGAATAAAATTCATCGGAGGCAGAAGATAATTGTGAGATTGGGGAGAAGGTTGTAAAGTAATTCTGGATTGGGAGGACGAGAGCTGATGAGCAATCCAGCGGAATGGGGAATTTCTTGAAGGGCTTTTATAGCCTTTCTCCTCCATCCGCCTTCCAAGGGGAAGCCGAGAGGGAATTTGTCAAAAGTTGAATTGACGGCTCAAGAGAAAGTGCGGATTCGTCTGGCGCCACCAAGTCGCCACTTGCCTCCTTGCCAGCAACTTTCGAGTCAAATGGATTCCAGCCCCAGACTTTCTCTGGCGCCAGGGTGTCTGGAGGTTGGTCCAAAGGCAACAGAGATGCTGACTCCTCCCCCTTTTAACGTTTCCAGGCTCCCTGGCATCTCTAGAAAAGCCTCGAAGAAAGTGGAGCTCATCGTAATCGTTTTTTTGTCGGCGCTCTCAGTCTTCGAATTGACGTAGATGCGTTTGTACGCGTTCGCTTTCACTCCTTTCGTTTTCATACTCTGTCGATACTCACGGTATGGCGAGAGGCTTCAAGCTCAAAATAGTAAAGACAATAATTAAGGAGACTTGTAGTCGCCAAGAGAAAGTCAAGGGTTACTTACCTTGGAATACTGATCGACCTCCGCCTGTCTATCCCACCATAGCAATGATTTCTTAAAGGGGGAAAACGGTGAACGCCATTTTTCATAATTAATGAAGTTAGAAAAGTCTTAATTATTTTGGGAAATCGTGGTTCACTAAATTACAATTATTCAACTAATTGACTTTCAATATTTACAGACTCTCGAATCTCGATGTGCATAATCTGCTCAAAACCAAATTGAACTTACTTTTCCCGCTGGATTTCAAATCGACAGAAAAGTAAATAAACATTTTTTTTATCTTTATCTTCTCTCTACTTTTAGTGGGTGGGATTTGTTCTCGATGTGAGTAAAAGTTTAGTTAATTAATTGATGGTTAAATTCTAAATTAAGGAAACTATGGCCTTATCACTTCGGATGCAAATCATGGAAAAGAGCGTGACGAAGACTCTGCAATTTGATCCTTCCACCACAGTATTCGATGCCTGTAAAATTATTCGTGACAAGTGTTCAGAACTTCCAGATCTTGGGCAGCGTAAGTCATTAATTAGTGATTGGTAACCTGTAACTTGGAGGACGGATTCAGCTTACTGATTTTGTGATTTGGTTATATTCAGCCAAGGACTATGGCCTCTTTCTGCCTGGTGAGGCGTATGGAAGTGGGGCGTGGCTGGAACCTGGGAAGACTCTTGACTACTACCTTCTCCGGAACGGTGACACGATCGAGTATCGTCGGAAAATCAGAACGCTCCGGGTGAGAACGTTGGATGGGGTTCACAAGACGCTACTCGTTGACGACAGTCAAGTCGTTTCGAATTTGATGGTGGTCATCTGTACAAAGATGGGTAAGCTCTTTGTATTTTATTACCAACGTAGCATCTAAGCGGAATATCGGAAATAAGCAATTTATCATTTAGAAACGCGTTTAGTAAATAACAATACAAAGATACGCTTTGGAATGCTTTTGCTTTTTGATCTTTCGTGTGAGGTTTTGTGTACAGTGTACATGAGAAATGAGATTGACCGATTGACGTTGAGCTCGAACTAATTGAACTCGTGAAAAAAATTTAAAATATTGTCAACAACGTAATCTGTAATATTTTAAGCTGAAACAAATTTTGACTTCCAGGAATCACCAACCATGACGAGTACAGTTTAGTTCGTGAACTTCCCGAAGAAAATGACATTATGAACAGAGAGAATTACGGGACGTTGACACTGAGGCGGAAGAAGGAAGAGCGAGAGAAAGATGCTAAGATGGACCAGCTACGAAAGAAATTAAAGACGGATGACGAGAGTGAGGCTCTAAATTACTTCTTCGTTCACTACGTGATGTGTGTTTAAAGAGTTAATTCTTAAAAATGCTTATGTTCTTTTCATTTTAGTAAACTGGGTTGACCACACGAAGACGCTTCGAGAACAAGGAATTGAGGAAGGGGAAGTACTTCTACTTCGGCGCAAATATTTTTTCTCTGATCAGAATATTGATTCTCATGATCCCGTCCAGTTAAACCTGCTGTATGTCCAAGCAAGAGATGCAATTCTAGATGGAACTCATCCTGTTACACAAGACATGGCATGCGAATTTGCTGGAATTCAATGTCAAATTCAATTTGGAGACTACAATCAACTCAAACATCGACCTGGATATCTTGAGTGAGTTTATTTAAAAAATAAAGAAATTAATTAAACTAAGCAATATATTTTTGCGTTTTGTATCATATCTTTAGCCTCAAGGATTTTCTTCCTGTCTCCTACATAAAGAATAAGGGCATTGAGAAGAAGATTTTTCTTGAACATCGAAAGCACACTGGCCTGAACGAATTAGATTCAAAGGCGTTGTACGCAAAGAATGCTCGCTCGCTCGATACTTATGGCGTTACGTTCTTTCTCGTTAAAGAAAAGATGCCGGGGAAGAATAAGTTGGTGCCTCGACTCCTCGGAGTTACCAAGGACTCTGTACTTCGTCTTGATGAACGCACTAAGGAGATTTTGAAAACTTGGCCATTGACGACTGTCAGGCGCTGGGCTGCTTCTCCAAATACTTTCACGCTCGACTTTGGTGACTATTCCGATCAGTACTACAGTGTACAAACTCCTGAAGTAAGTTACAATCAATAAATCATAAACAATTCTCTAAAACAGAATAGCAGACGCATATGTACAACAAACTCTATTTGGCAGGGAGAGCAAATTGCCCAACTGATTGCCGGCTACATTGATATTATTTTGAAAAAGGTAAATAAAGCAGAGGAGAAAGTTTGTATGGCTCAGCATTAACTAACATTGTACCTATTTTAATCAAATTCTTTATATCATATTCTCTCTAAATTTCAGAAACAGGCGAAAGACCACTTAGGTATAGAAGGGGATGAAGGGTCTACGCTTTTTGAAGGTAAAAGAGTTCCAGAATTAAATATAAACGTGCCAATTAAATAGGCCTGATTCATTTTCAATATTCTTTTAATTTAATTAATTTAATTTTACTATACTTGTTATTGTACATACTTTCTCTGCACTCACATTATATCTTTTTTACATACCTGAAATTTTCCTTAGAAATCGTGAGTCCTTTTCAAGCTACAACTGTACAGCGTCAGACTACTGCGAAGCCACAACCATTGGTTACTGACTCCGTAGCCAAACCAGCCGTAATTCAAAGCGCACCTGAAGGTAAGTTATACTGTATTTAATATCCTTTGCGTATCTCATAGTCCCCAGAGTTGAAATATGATTGTGCTCAGGAATAAATACGATTCAGACGGGTCACTTGCAGCGTGAACAGTATACTACAACGCGAGGACAATTTGACGTGGCGCATAGCCCGCAACCCTCGGTAAGAATATTGAGTCTCAGTCGAATCAGCATTTTCCAAATACGCTAATTTGGAACCAATCGGCATAAATAAAAGCGCATGGCTGATTGGCTGAGGCTATCTGAACACTAGACCTAAAATTCTTCTCTTTCTCTTTTCTCTGCTTTCTTTGGATTGTCGATGATTTGGTCTTGGGATTCTAGGAGTCAAAGTAGGTGGATTAACTGTCTAACTTTTAGTTATTAAGTAACCGTGACGCCACATCTTTCTGATCTTAACTGACATGACCTGTTTATCTTATTTTACTTGTGATTACTTACTAATTTAATTTAAAATTTCTAGATTCAGCGGATTCATCAAACTGAAACTATGTCCAGAACTCAACGAAGTCTTCTGAGTGGCCAGGAGGCCATAGCCAAGTCACAAGAATATCTAGACACTCCACTTAATCTACCTCCCCTTGGAGATGACAAGGTAAAATTGTACAGACTCTCATACAGTCGTCGCACGCACTTCTCCTGAATCAATCGTTCGCTGCTTTACTGCCTCGTGTGAAAATGCATTTATAGTGGTATCAGTTGAACAATTAGTTTTTCTTTCATTACGAATCAGTTGGAATACTCATCAAAACTAAGTGTTACTAATGATTCTCATTCTCAATCTCAAGTCTAAGTTGGTGATTGGTGAATCGTGATGTTAAAAAACTGACTTTTTTTTCATTCGGAATAGGAATTTTGCAAAATGAAAACCTAATGATACTGAAAGTTAAGTTAAAATGTACGTTCCTAATCCAGTAACCAATTTCATTTTATAATTTTCTAAATTTTAAATCATGTAGAAGATATAATTTTAAATTTTATTTTGTAACTTTCATTTTATTATAATAAATTTTTCTTTGTGCAATGTTTCTCCTTATACGGAAGATTTGAGGATTCCATCGCTCAAATTGATAAAGTAGAAGTATGCGTTCTCACTTCTGTTCCCGCCATTGCTGTCTTGTTTCGCATTGAAATTTGTGCATTTATGTTTGTGATTTGTCGTATTTCTGGCTGTGATTTAATGTTCGGTGATATTATTTAAACTTGTATATTGGTTCGGGAAGTTGAGGAGGATTTTGATGACTTTCACTGTAGGCATCACAAATGTGGAAGGAAACGACTTTGGATACGAAGAAACAGAATGTACAGACTCAGATTGCAGCCATGAGCTCTTCAGTTGCCCACATGGTGTCCATAACGTCCACGGAAGAGGTGGAGGCTTCTGGAACGGCGGTAGACGAAACGGTTCATGCAATTTCTTCCGGTCTTCCAGAAGTTGCCAAGGACATGAGAATGTTGGCTGCCTTGATGGATGATAAAGGGGAAAAACTACTTGATGCCACTAAGAAACTCTGCTCCGCCTTTTCAAATCTACTTGACGCTGCAGAGCCTGGCACAAAAGAGGTACGAAAAATTCTGGATGACAGTTTAATTGGCCCACTAATTAACGTGTCACTTTTCTGCTTTCCCCATCAAAGCCTCGTCAGAACTTCCTGAGTGCGGCAGGTCGAGTAGGTGATGCGAGTCGAGTTCTTTTGAATACGATTGACGAAGGGGACGAGAGCCAGGAACTCCTTCTGAGTCTGGCCAAGGGCGTGGCCAACTCTACAGCAAAGCTGGTGGTTCAGGCTAAACAGTGCTCAACCACAGTGGAAGATGTACAGGAGCGAGAAGCAATCATTCAATCAGCCGCCCAGGCGGCTTTGAGTGCCTCAGAACTAGTTGCATGTGCAAAAGTCGTGGCTCCTACGGTATTTCAACATTACTTTGTTTCATAATTTTAGTTTAATTTTTTTTATGTCGTTATAATTTTTTTATGTCGTTATATGTTTTAGATACAAAACGAAAAGTGTCGCAACGAACTGATGAGCGCAACGAGGAAGGTAGCACAAGCCGTTGAAGCTGTTCTCTCTGCCTGCAACGCTTCATCTGCAGACAAGAATTTAAAAGGCGATCTTCACGGTGCTGCTCGCGAAGTATCCGACTCCTTGAACCGTTTACTCGGTCATATTCGGTTAGTGATCAAAGGTTTTATTGTGATTTTCTGAATGTAAATGTTGGAAGGCAAAAATATATCGAATGTTGTGAATTGTCATATAATTGGAACCAAACTAATTAAAAGTTGCGCTACTGAAGGTAAGTATCTCAATTTTCTTCAAATTGAAATTTTAGACCTGCTCCTCGTATGCAAGCACATGAAAATCTTCAAGAAGGTGCAGTCGATACAATATTGGTGGCCACAGACAAGATTATGACAAGTGATGACTCGGCGGATATGGTGAAACAAGCGAGGATTTTAGCTCAGGCTACAGCTCAGCTTATTCAAGCAATTCAAGGCGAGGCAGAGAAGACTCCAGATTCAGAGCTTCAGCAGAAACTGATTGCAGCAGCCAAGGTCTTGGCCGAAGCTACCTCAAGACTTGTTGAAGCTGCCAAGTCCTGCGCTTCCCAACAAATAGGAAGTCAAGATTTGCTTCGACAGGCTGCCGTCGACTTACGTGAAGCAACAAACATCGCTGCGGGTGGAGCGCTTCAACGAAAATCGTTGCGAAGATTGGAATCGTCTGCAAAGAATGCTGCCGCGGCAGCTGCGCAGTGCATCGCCAGCAGTCAGTCAGCTGCAACGATTTGTTCAAATGCTACTACGAAGGACGCGATGTCGACCGATTGCAGGTAATAGAAGGAACTTCATTCCATTTCCGCTAATGATAACAATTTTTATTTTGATCTGTCAGGGCGGTGGCGGATACAATTCCAAAGTTGGTTAGCTCTGTAAAGAGCTCAGTCCAGACGAGTGACGAGTCGTCTCAATTGAATTTGATTGAAGCAACTGAACGCTTTATTACTCCATCTTTGTCGCTTGTTACTACGACGCAAAATGCATCAAGCTTTCTTGGTGATCCTAATGCCTCACGTCACTTGTCGCAGTGTTCTCAAAAGCTGGCAATCGAATTAGTGGAGCTGAGAACGGCCCTTGATAGGCTGAAATCTGACAGCGGGGTTTTACAGCCTGCGAAGCAAATGGAAGCAGTTGGACATAAGATTAGGGAAGCGAAAGAAGAGGTTGTCGCATACAGAAAGGCGTCAGGAAGAAATGAATTAAGGCCGCTTCCGGGAGACTCGCCACAAAACGCAATACAAAGGTAAAAAAAGTGACTACCAGTTTTGCCCTGGTAGTTATATTCTGATTGATTGCATTATCTTACAGTTTGACGGCGAGCATTCGAACCGTGTCAACGAACACTGATCACTTGCTCGATGGTGTTATATGCTCAGAGTCAGCTAGAGCAATGTCAGCGGCCCAAGGAATGTCTTCTGGCTTAAACGACCTTGTCCAGGCGTCTAGAGCTGTTGCTGCGACTAGCGGAGATTCGGTCAGAGTCTTGAGTGCCACTGAAGAAACCCTGGAACGTTGTTGGACACTTTTGAGAGAGTCAGGTACACTATTGTCAACACCATCCTTGAGTCCAGAAGAGAGACTAGAAGCCCTACAGCCATTAGCACGGGGTGTGCAAGACTCGCTTCTGAAGATTCAAAGCTCGATTCCTGGGCAAAGGGAGTTGGAAGATGCGATTCAGAATATAACTGCCACTTCGTTAACCCTGGAAAAATATGGACAAAGAAATCCGGGTGGCAAGAATTATGGGTACATTTATTATTTTTGACTCTTAATAATAATAATTTTACAAAATAATTTTATATTTCCAAAGCCAACTTCAGTCAGAACTTGGGAATCTAGCGGCACAAGTGGATGACGCGGCAATGCAAGTGACAGGATCTACTGGACATCCTCAGAAGTTAGGACAAACGTGTACTCATTTTAGTAGTAAATCAATTCTTTTGCTGCAAACTGGAAGTCAATTAGCATCGCTACATGAAGATGTTCAAGTGCAAGAAGAAATTACATTGACGCTGAAAAATATCGCAATAGTCACCTCAAATCTCCTTGTTGTTGCCAAAGGGTTTTCCACAAATCCAGATACACCTGGAGCCAAGAATCAGCTCCACGCTGCCGCTAGGTAGAATTGCCGGAATTGCCAAGAAGTTACAATTTTATTACGGAAAATATATTCGTGCCTTAATTGTACTTGGGTTACTGATTTGAACAGGGCTGTAACTGAAAGCTTAAATCAATTGATGGATGCATGCTCGTCTGCTGCCCCTGGTCAAAAGGAATGTGAGAACGCGGTGAGAAGAATCCAAGGTCTCAAAAGTCTGCTGGACAATCCTAGCGAACCACTGAACAATTACTCGTACTTTGATTGTCAACAAGTCGTAGTGGAAAAGTCGAAACTACTCGGTAAATTTTTTTTTTTAAGAAAAAACAAGAAATTAAGTAGTATTTTCTGTATTTGTCTTATTTCCAGGTGACAGCATGACTGGAATTGCAAATCATGCCAAGGAAGGAAGATTGGATCAGTTTGGCCGAAGTGTGAATTCTTCTGCAGACGCTGTCTGTGGTTTGATTGAGAGTTGTGCGCAAGCGGCTTATCTCCTTGGAGCTTCTGATCCTACATCAGTTGCTGGGCGCCCTGGCCTGGTTGATATTTACACTGTGAATCAATCAGCGCAACAAATTAAAAACGCCTGTCAAACTCTCTTAGCTTCCAAAGTTAATCAACCTCAAGTCCTAAGTTCTGCAACACTTATAGCCCAACATACATCAGCTCTCTGTACTGCATGTCGTACAGCTTCTGAACGAACGAACGATGCAATAACGAAAAGACAGTTTGTGCAAATGGCCAAGGAAGTGGCAAATGCCACCTCAGTCCTTGTTAAAGAAATTAAATGTGAGCAGGAAAAATATTATTACTATATTCTTACTATTATTTTATCATATTAATTTTAGCGCTAGATCCTGAGAGTCCGGAAAAGCGTGACACGGTGAAAAGTTCAAGTAACGCTCTGATTCGCTCGGTAAATTCCTTGGTTCAGTACTCGTCTCTGCCGGAATTCGCACCAGTTTCGGCCAAAATCAGTAACAAAGGAAGAGCAACGCAAGAGCCTGTTGTTAGTGCTGGGAGAAGTGTCATTCAAGGGTCTTCATTTATGCTTCAATCAGCCAAGTCCCTTGCAGTCAACCCCAAGGACCCTCCCACTTGGCAGCAACTGGCACAGCATAGCAAACATGTCTCAGACTCTATCAAACGTCTTGTCACTGCCTTGAGGTGTGGCAAATATGAATATGAATTTTTAATATTAGTTTAATTATAATTATTTAAATTTTGCTATTAGGGAGAAAGCACCAGGTCAAAAGGAATGTGAGGACGGCGTTCACAGAATCTCTGAACTTTTGAACCACTTGAACCAAGCTTCACTGTCAGCGGTGTCGCAGAATTTGGTTCCTCGGAAAGACAACACACTGCGCGGATTCGTTGAAAATGCGGAGAATGGCTTGAGATCAGCGGAAGGACATGTTGAGCTGCTTCGTCAGGCAGGGAGATCGGAATCCGAAAATTTGGGCCATGAAGTCACTTCATTAGTGGCCATCATGGAGACGCTTGTTGCCAATATTCTGGGAGTCTCTTCCAATATCATTCAAACCAAGGAGCAGGTCAACATCCTGGAAAGATCCAAAACTGTGCTTGAAAGTGCCCATCAATTTATAATGGCTGCGAAAGAAACGGGTGGAAATCCGAAGGCGTCTTCACTTCATCAAGAACTGGATCTCAGTGCACAGGTGAGTCAATAACCAAATATTTAGCATACACTGTAAAAATTGAAGACTAAACTTAAGAGTAATTGCTGGTTATTAATTACTAAAACTCGTTTTAGTGTTTCCAAGAAGGGCTGGAGGACTTGAAGTCCTCCCTGGAGAGGATTTCTTCTGGTGCAGGTGGATTTGTTGGATCGATCACAGAGTCAATTGCGGCGTCAATGGTCAAGTTAGACCAGCAAGGTGCCTTTGTACCCTCGTCCCAGTCAGAGAGTTACGTTGACTTTCAGACGAGAATGGTGGCTTCCTCTAAGGAAATTGCCAAGTTATCCCAGGACATGGTGGCAAAGGCCTCCATGGAACCAGCACAAATTCCAGGCCTCTCTTCCGACCTTTCTCGCCTCTACACGCAACTAGCAACTGACGCACGTGGGGCTGTGGCTACAACAATTAGTCATGAAATTGGCGTACGCATCCGTGGTGGTGTTCAAGAGTTGGGAAGGGCACTCATTGATCTCGTCAGATGCGGAGGCTCCGTCCAATTCTCACCGAATGATGCCTTTGCCCAGAGGGACTTGTCAGATGCAAATAGAGCAGTGTCAGAGAAGGTCTCTGACATCCTGGCGGCCCTTCAAGCAGGTTCACGTGGGACACAAGCTTGCATCAATGCGGCGTCCACGGTTTCAGGAATTATTGGTGATTTGGATACAACCATTATGTTTGCCACGGCTGGTACCCTGCATGCTGAGGGTGAAGAAACATTTGGCGACCATCGAGAAAATATCATAAGAACGGCCAAGGCTCTGGTGGAGGATACGAAAACACTCGTAACAGGTTAGTATTTATTTTAAACTGGAAGTAATCCTACGTTTCAAAATAAATCTTAAGTTGTACCATTACCAATATTCCATTATTTATTTAACGTTATTTTTTTTTTTCTACATTTCTTTTTCTACTTCAATTGTTTAGGTGCAGCGTCGACACAAGAGCAGCTGGCCCTAGCGGCAAATAATGCCGTTTCTACGATCGTGCAATTAAGTGAGGCTGTTAAGTTTGGAGCTGCAAGTCTTGGATCAAATAATCCCGAGAGTCAAGTGATGCTGATCAATTCTGTTCGAGACGTGGCTGGAGCTTTATATGACTTGATTCATTCTACAAAATCAGCGGCTGGGAAGCCTACTAATGATAGTTCGATGCTCCAACTCAAAGAATCTGCCAAGGTGAGTTGATGCTTTCACGATATTAGTTATTAATTAGTTTTGAGCGTTGGTTGAGTGTGCATGGAAGAGCGCCCTGTTCCTGAGGACTGTTCTTGATGTTGAGGGTAGGCGGAGGAGGAGTGTGAGGACGAAGGATGGGTCACGTGTCCCTCTGACCTCGAAGAGGAGACCCTTATCCGAGAACTGGCTGCTCCCACGGCTTAGTTGTGTGGGCATACGGACTCCACAACTTAATGCAAAACAAGGAAGAGTATCTAATCAATTCAAGCTTTGAATTCTGAAGTTAATCGTATCAATTAAATCAATTCAAATTCATATAAATTTCGTCAAACTTTTTCTTAAAACGACCACAGATATTTTTCTTTTCAGTCTTTTGAATGAAAACGGAAGGTTTTGTCAAGGCATGGGGAAGCTAAGGCTGTGCCAGAGATTTTAATACATTATACTTATATCAGGTTTAATATTTAAGTTTTAAACTTTTTCAAAGTTGATTAGAAAATTACGGAATCGAAGGTAAGTTCAGAATTTTCTTTTTCGTGTTGGGTTTGTGACTGGGAATGCAGAAACCCAAAATTCGTTGTAGTTGGCTGAACTTGTTTGTGGAGTCCGTATGCGTATGGCAACAATTTCAATACACTATACCCGGAACATATGCTAAATCACTAACCATACTGGTCTAATGTTCTAAAACAATGTATTTTGCTAATTTGGAAGTTTTTTTTTCTTTATTAATAGAAGATAGAAACTAAACCTCACTGTATTAAACTAATCATAGCATGATCTGTTTGGCAATGATTTGATGATTTTGTCCTTCAATCTACAATGTTAATTTTGGATCTAGATTATGGTGACGAATGTTACTTCGCTGCTGAAGACCGTAAAGGCTGTGGAGGATGAGCACACAAGGGGAACTCGAGCCCTGGAGGCTACAATTGAAGCCATTGCACAAGAAATTAGGGTACGTTAGAAAATTAAAGGTAAATCAGTTATGGGATTTGCTAATTTGGTGAGTCTTTGGCATTTGGCTAGGCTTTTGATTCACCGGAAATGCCACGAGGGAAGCCGATAACTGCCGAGGAATTAGTACGGGTTACTAAACCGGTAACTATTGCTACTGCAAAGGCAGTTGCTGCTGGATCGAGTTGCCGACAAGACGATGTGATTGTGGCGGCTAATACTGGTCGCAAAGTAATTTCTGATCTACTTACTTCTTGTAAATCATCCGCTTACAGCGTCGACGGTGACTTACGAGAAAGACTCACACACGCTGCAAGGCAAGTGGCATTACACTATCGAGATCTCCTCCAATTCGTTCTCCAAGCCGTTAATCACCCAGGAAATGATGTTAAGCCGCAATTGGCCCACTCCTCCAGAGAAATTGCTACAGCGGTGACGGAAATCGTAGCGGTGGGACAGCTAATGAAAGGTAAGTTTACTACATTTAACCAAAGTGAGCCTCACGTAACAAATTATGGATTTTATAAAGTGGGGTTCTAATGTTTTTGATTAATATATATATAATATATTATAATTATAGTAAATGACATATTAAGTATTAATACGTATTGGATTTGAGGAAATTAATAATTAATTTAAATTATTTACAAAGAGTTTTAATGTGTTTGTTCCTTGCCTCACCGTTAAAAATGTTTGATTACTACAAAATTGCTAATTTAGTCCTCCAGAACCAAGTGTCGACGAATCCATTGCTTGGTCATGCACTCCGTGTACATTCCCAACAGTCAGAGAAAGGTTCGTTGTCTCCGCCTTTCCCAATTCAGCTTCTGTTGAAAACTTTCTTTTGGCTGTCTCTCGCATGTGCTCCAGTCCTAAAATGCTTTGTTAACAACATCTCAATTCCGTTGTAGTTTGCTGAAACCCTTGCGTAGATTTTTAGAAGGCAGCAATTGGCAAAGCATGTATATTTCAAAATTCTTGGGTTTTCTCGAGGTTATGTGGTTTACATCTAATTTTTATTTCATCTACCTTTTCCAATGTCCAGCAAGATGTAGCGTACTAACTGAAGAAATTCGTTTATACAGGTAGTCATTTTGAAGATCCGGACGATCCAACTGTCATGGCTGAAAATGAGCTACTACGAGCCGCGAATTCGGTTAGGAGTGCTTTAAAAATCGTCAAAAACAAAAACCACCTAAATTAATTTATTTGATTTTTTAGATCGATGCCGCAGCCAAAAAGTTAGAAAAACTCCGTCCGAGGCGCTCTGTTAAGGTGAGCAGTAGTTTCTTCCGTTGCTATAATTCAGCTTTCAGATTCACATCAAGCACTGGGATTATGACACTCGAATTCCTGTAAGATATGTTTGATATTCTTGGTTGTGTTTCTGAGATCAACCAGAAGTCAAACATATTACTACAGCGATTTCGGAAATGCATCTCAACGTCAGACCATGAGGACCATGGATAAACCCTATTTCTAAAACCTATGCACTTTTTGGTAAAGTTGGACAATTTTGCAGGAGGCTGACGAGACGTTGAATTTTGATGAAATGATCTTGGAAGCTGCAAAGTCGATTGCTGCAGCTACCTCGGCTCTTGTTAAAGCAGCCAGTGCCGCGCAACGAGAGCTGGTAGACAGCGGTCGAGTGAGCAGAAAGATGACTACCAGCGATGCCGATGAGAACGGACAATGGGCAGAAGGGTTGGTTTCAGCTGCACAAATGGTAAAAACTCATCAATAAGGTGTAATATTACGAGTAATAAGATAAACACTACAATAGAATTAAAATTGTGTGATTTCCTGATGCACAGGTTGCAGCGGCCACCCATAGTTTAGGTATGAAATAATCAGCCTTACGATATATTATTTTATATTTACAAAATAAAATATTTGTTTTAGTTGAGGCGGCAAATCTCCTTGTACAAGGGCATGCGACGGAGGAGAAACTTATTTCAGCTGCCAAGCAAGTAGCATCCTCCACCGCTCAGCTTTTAGTAGCTTGCAAAGTCAAAGCATCGCCTGACAGCGATTCGACACGTAGACTTCAGGTAAATTACTTTCAAATTACGGTTTAATTAAAATATTTTTAATTAAGTTCATGTATATAGTTTTATTTATTTAGTATTTGATAAATAATAACTCAAAAATTAAAAAAAAAATTATGTTTTAGGCCGCGGGAAATGCCGTGATTCGGGCAACAGATAATTTGGTGAAAGCGGCGAGGCAGGCTCTATCTCAAGAGGAGGAGCATCAACTAGTACTTCATCAAAAGAAAGTAGGAAGTATTGCTCAGGTCATTGATGCAAGTAAGCCGTAACTGTTAATATTGAAGTGTAATATTGGTTTTGATTGTCAGTTATTCGTACTAATTTTTCTTCCGGTTAGGAGCGGATGTACTTAGAATTGAAAAGGAACTGGAAGAAGCCAGAAAGCGATTAGCAGTAATTCACAAAGCCAAATACCAAGAAACACCTGCAAGTGGTGGTGGCGAGGAAGCCGATCTTGAACTAGGAAGTTCGCATCGTTCAGAAAGCTCCAGGTAATTCGGTGTAGAAAAAATGTAAAATGCTTTATTTTTTATTTATAATAATTAGAAAAAAAAATGAACTAAAACATTCTAGATTTTCAAATATTTTGGGCAATTTCAGATTGGATACCCTCTTGGAATCAAATGCAGAGAGGATCAATAGCACCACCAATTCCTTCAGTATTATGAAACTTCAACAGTCGCCTCAAAATCAATTGACGTCACCCTCAAAGCCTGTCCTGTCACCAAAGCCAGGGTCAGCGGCTTGGGAAAAGAAAATTCTAGGCACTGCGTCTCCGTCTCCCCATGTAACTTCCACGGCTTCCACGACCTTCTCCGACTCAGCATTGACACCACCAGTACCAGTGCATGGAACTTCGACTTTCTCAACACCTCCGCCTCCACCGCAGAGCAAGTCTTTTCAGGCCTTTGCTGCAATACCAGTCAACCCTCCAACTAATCAAAATCAAGTAGATTCACCCGAAACGCCGGCCTCTGTCAATGCTGCCAAGAAATTCTTTATGAAACCATCAGAGTTCCTACCTACGTCCCCAAAAATGAAGCCGAAAATTGGTGGCATCTCACACGTAACTCCACCACTCACAACTTATTCATCATCCAGGCGAGAAGGGGATGCTAGAAAAGAGGAAATAATTGAGTACACTTACGACTCTGGCCCAATTCAATCTGAAATTGTTGAAACGAGCTCTGCCGACGGAATGAATATTTCATTGAAAAGGATTTTTCAACAGCAAGAAACTACCTCAACGTCCAAAGTCACTTCCACCAGAAAGATATTTCAACAGAAGCAAGAGCACCATGAAGGGTAACAAGGTTTAGAGTTGTAATAATCTCAGCGGGGTTTCTCAGTTTTGTCCTCGACAATCTAAATTAATGAAAGAAATGGTTCATTAAAGTTAAGTGTTAGATGATTACTTTACTAAAAGTAACAATGCATAACTGACTAGTGCCAAATAGGTATGGATAGATTTATAATTTTAGGTAATTTAGAAGGCTGGTGGTGCTTGGTGCATGATAATTGTCAAATTGATGGTAAAGTATGTAATTGGGAAACAAAAACTTAAATGCCTTGAGTTTTTTTTTCAAACTTAAAAATAAAACTACACAACCAAGTGTTCCATCCTGTCGTCTGAGATTTCAAACTTAACTTATGCCTTCAAGAAAGGAACAGAAACTTAACCAATTTGTTAAATAAGAGTAGTCCTAGTTAGTTTGTAAAAGAGCACATTTGAGATAACTATAGAACTTAATTAGAAGAAATTTAATGACATTATTTGTGACTAGCACTTAATATATTTAATTAGAAATTAGGAAGTACGCAAAGAACCCTTACCTTGCGTGAGGCGTTCCTTTTGTGCCATATGTAGCCATATCATACAGAAACGGACTCCACTGTTCTAAACACTTTGGCACCAAGACGGATACGTCTTCTTTCTTAAGTGTGGAAGCAGGTGCTTTCTCTTCCTCAAACAAATTGCTCCTAATAACTTTCTCTCCTTCATAATTGTTAAACAATTAGTAAGTAACCACAAGTTGTTTGCCTTAGAAAATTTTAGACTTGCCTAAAGGATGGACTGCTGGGAAAACAATTAATTAGTGCCTCAACTTCCTAAAAGTTCAAAAGGAATACAGTTTGTCTTGTCCTAAAACTTAAGCGGTTAACCTTTAAAAGTTATGAAATTTTGTTATAAGTGTTTGCCTTGCAAAACGTGTTATAATGTAAATTGAGTTCTAATAAAAAAAAATGAGCTTCACTTTAAACACTAATAATTTAATCTTCGGTAACTAATTTTCGAATTCAAATAATTTTTACGATTTACTTACTAGACTCATTCAATTAGTAAAATATTCCTACGCACCTCGTGATTTAACAGGGTGAAATGTAACGAAACTGATTTTGCAAAGCGACCAAGAACAGTAAACCAAAGGTTTGGATTGAAGTTCCGTAAAAAAAGCAATGTGAAGAGTTTGAGGGGAAACTGAGAAAAAGTCTGCTTGGATAACTTCATCGTCCAGCACGTTCTTATTTGAACAATTTATGTAAATTTGATGTTATTCAAATGGTCTCAAGGTCTTTACTGAAATTGGGATTCTGGAGGTGGTTGACCGCCCATCAAACTTGGGTCTTGATTTCTCATCATTTCGATTTGTTCATCCTGGTATTAGAAATGAGAAATAAATAAGTGACAAGTTCAAGCGCCTTAAAATATGAATCGAAATTAACTGTATTAAAAATCGTACCGGTGTTAAGGGCCTAAATTGTTCGGATGTAAATCTAGTAAAGAGGATACCGACACCTTCGATCATGGCTAAAAGAACTCCGCCAATTAAAGCACTTCCAACCATCGCTCCGGGGCCGCTTCTTGCGGCTAATATTCCACCAGTTGCGGCTCCGCTCATGATGGCATTCCAGGGATCTTCCTTTCCTCTCATTTTGATTAATGAGCAATCTATCGTTGAGAAGAGTCCACCCCAAACAGCAAAGTTTCCACCAATGATGGGTGCTCTGGTTTTGATTGCTGTAAGACTTCCATTGAAGCGATGGGACATTCCGGCAGGAGCATTACGAAAACCTTTAATTGCTTGGAAAATGGAACCACCAATTGCACCCATGGTAAACGCACCGCCACAGTCGTCTACGATTCGCCATGGACTGTAAACAAAAATTATTGCATTCTAATTACTTTAATTGAAGGATTATGTTATGTCGTTTAGCTATATTTCATTCATCGGTTGATTTATGACTTATAATCAATCAGGCATCAGGATTAATGCTTACCAAGGTTCTCTTGCGTATTCCTCCATTTGAATGGGACTTTCAGTTAGGTTGTCTCTGTCTGGTTCGTTGATTAGTAATGGATGACAATCGTTAAAAAAAAGCACATTTAATTAATTAAACTCAATCGCTGAAGAGTTGAGTGTGAGTCTTTCTTGAGTGAAAACTGAAAAGAATTGTGAACCAGGTAAATGAAATGATGAAATGAATGATGAATTTTCTTTTCAAAATTCCACGAGTGACTTTAGTTTGGCGGCTTTGCTCTTCCGGACGATTTTTGACCAATAGCAAAGACCTTCTTCGAAAGCTTATCCAATGCAGTCTATCGTTTCGTTTTAGTTTTGTTGCCAATTTCATTTGTTGTTCAAATCTCTTAAAATTTGATAAAAGGTAACAGTGTAACTAATATAAATTGACTTTTTAATTTCTGTTGCTGGGAAATAACGTTTGCAATAATTGCAATTAAACGATGTTCGTACTATTGTTCAGTAAATAGCGAAAATGCTAAACAAGCCCCTCCTTTGACAGGATAATTTTAATTTCTGAACTGTGATTCTTTGGCAATTAAAATTTGGGCAAAAGTTCCGAGGAATGACGGAAGACATTAAAAGATAGCACATGGAGTTTGGGAATTGGTATAAAACGGCGTGAATAATTAAAACACTAATGGAAATACCAATTGAAATTAATGGAAATTAAGAAAATGAGGCATAATTTTTTTTTCGATGAATTAGTTATTTACTTTTGTAATTAAATCAATATTTTGAGTGTATACAAATAAATGAAGGAGGGGGCCGTTGCACTATACTTTCCTTCACTAGTTTAAATGCTCAATAAACGAAACAATTACTTTGACCCCTCCCTTCATCGTAATTAACGCTAAATAATTCTCATTAGTACTTTGTGTCCAGGCGGAATGACTCCACAAGCAAATAATATGAATTAATTTACCTTTGATTTAACTTTACATCAAAGACTACTTAAGGAAATTGAGGTGAAACCAAACCCAACTAGGCTCCGTTGACTAATGATATAAGTTAAGTTAATTTTAACCGTAGTAATTAAGGTGTTATATTTTATACTTAAATGTGTCGGTGGCGGTGGCAGCGAAGTCGTGTGATTTGTTTTACATTGCTTATGCATGGCTGACATCTTCTAAACATCTGTCCTCTTCAGTAGGAATGATCTACTCGAGTTAGTTAATTCTCCTTTTCGGGTAATTAAAATTGTGTTCTAATTAATTAGTTTTTAGAGATTTAGACGCCGCGGCGGTGGATGATGTACTCCCGTTTGAAATTCTTCTGTTGCTAAAGTATGCTTTGACGAAGAAGTTGGCAAAGAGGATAAAGTAGGTAGCATACATGCCCAGGGCAAGGTACATGGCGTCATAACTTCGATCGAAGCAGTTCCCACGGTTTGCTGGAAATAGGAAGAAAATGTTCATTGACTGGAGGAAATCCCCGCCTAGACTTTATTACATATTAAAATTACATGTTGACCAAGGTAGTCAACTAATTTAGGTAATTAAGTTAACTTACACTTCATGTAGAGGGAATATAGATTGATGTAAACTCCTACTACCATTTGACTCAGCTGAAGCGTCGTAATCGTCATTGGCAGGTATTTCGGCATCTTCAGCTGCATTGTCTGAAACAAATTAAGTAAAATTGTAATACCTTAAATTGTAAATTGTATGGTATAATAATATATAAATAAATAAAATATATAAATGAAAATTATGAAAAATATAAATATATAATATAAAAAACATTAGGAAAAAATAGACCTAAAACAAAAAAGGTAATTACTAACTCAATTAATTTAATTAATTTACGATTTGTTTCAATTTGCTATGTGAAAGTTGGTGATTTATGGTTTTAGAGCTGGAAACATTTTTTTTGTACAATAGAACCTGCATTACACTAATGGGGTTGTTTTAATCACTGTGAAATCGTTTGTGAAAATTTGAGAAAAAAAATACGACGAAGGTTTTAAGGTTAAGGCCACTCATAATTCAACGTGTGTGTAAAATCAATACAAGGAATCTAATTAATTCATGTCTCAAAATATCTAGAAGCCTTCAAGAGTGACTTGATGAAAAATCAATAAGTGTCATCATTTCTTCAAAATAGAAATAATTACGTTACAGAAATATATTCACATCGACTATTATTAGTCTCCAATGGCATAACACACATCGACATAATGGGAAATTGCTTATTGGTGAACTAATATTGTTTCAATTTATAAGCGCTATTTTAATGAAAGTTTGGCCAACATTGATTAGCTGAACGCTGATCTTACCTTTGCGGCATAGTAAGAGTACATGAGACCGTGGACGAAGAAGTTCATGGTCATGAACCACCGTAGACTGGGGTCATACTCCTCGTAGGTCACCCAACAGTAAACCAGCACTGTGATGTGATGATACCTGAAAAAGTCATTGATTGGAAGAACCTCCATTAGTCACTTCTAATACTTATTAGTCATTGGATTTACTAAGCGTGCGGTTGGTTTTTTCAGCGATTGCTCAAGGGCTTACCAGTGGAGAAAGATAAGCGGCTGCTTTCGAAGCACCACGAAGGCAGTGTCACCCAGTTCCAGGAGCTTGGACAAGGTCATGAACCACCCCCAGAAGGCAGTTGCCGAATTGTGGTCCTTCCTAAATCATCCAATCATTAAGTCAAACAACTACTCAGCAAAACTAGAACATTATAGACGCAGAAATGAAATTCTCCAATTCGGTCCAATTCTCTTGATATAAATTAGTTTATATCGCTGATAAGTCCTGCATACGTTCAAACCCCAGTAAAAACTTTATTTCGATTTGACATTAGATGGAGGACGCTTGTTTGAAAATAACGGTAGGCGTGACTAAGGCGCGGTGGGCACATATGCTTTCAAAATGAAGTGCCCAACAACCCAATAGTTAGCGACGCGTGTTTGGAAAATGGGAATTTCGTCACTAACTTTTTCACAATTTTAATGTTACAAAAGAAAAAAACACATGAATGTTCCAAGATTTCGAAGTAAAAAACAGTTGAAATAGTCCAAAAATGTCTTTCATTTCCTTGTATTGCACAATTTAGTGAGCCAGGCCAGAGCCTTTGACAGCCATATTAGAATTGCAAATAGAATATATTAAGAATAATTGAGAGTAGATTGTTACCTTTCACAAACTGATCTGTAGAAGCCGGTGTGTCTGAGGACGTAGAGTATTTCTGGGAATGTCCGTAGGAAGCCGAAGATGGAGAAGGCTGCAAGGGCAATGTTCCAGAAGAGGAGTCGCTTCCGGAGGCTGAATGGCTTCCGGTTCTTCATCCATGCTTGTCCCGAGAAGATGAGGAGGACATAGACGCCTGAGGCGTACAAGCTCCAGTCCCAGTGCCCACCCATCCAGCGTCGACAGGAGTTGAGGTCAACATGTTCCCAGCGGAAGGGGTCCAAGTAGGTGTCAATGAGCGGGACGTCGACGAAGGTCTTGTTGGGGCCTGGAGCGGCTACCGGCAACATCCCAGGGCTCTTGCGCACTCGCTGACTCTCGGCGGGGCAAGGACGGTGGCTACTCTGACGACGCCCTGGGTGACAAGTTCAAGATGGCTTCTAGCTCCTGGAAGAGACACGACTGTCGTTAGGATCCTGTCGAGCACCACTCCTGATCTGATCGAGGCGAGGTTAACCGCTTTCCTAGACCTCACCTCCTACCCAAATTGTGGGTGCTAGCACATTGCATGCAAATTATGGCTCACTAGGCCGCATCCCACTTATCCCAAGCATAAGTGCCCTCAAAAAATCTCCCTTTCAGCACTACTGGATCCGACACAAGCTGCAGCTAACAAAATGAAAACGCTTTGCATTGCAACAGAAACAGTCTGGGACGCTCAAGTATCTTCACAAAATTGAGGGAGGTCTGGCTTCTGCACTTGAAGCAAAAAATAGAAAAGGAGGCAGATCTGTCAAAAATCTACGGAGCAAAGAATACTGATAATTGAAAAATTAGGGTGGACCAAAATTGGACATCGATCTCCTCCAGGATGAAAAATCAAGAAGATGCTCAAGACGCTGTAAAATAACAGTCTTTAAAAATACGGAGATGGGACATAACACAGTAACCCGAAAAACCGGTTGGCCATGTGCTTCTATCCGCAGCAGCCGCCATTCTTATACAAATGATGTTTCCAAAAAGCATTCCATTCATTGGCACATGGTATATAAAGTCAGTCACGCCTCGGCAATGCAAGTGCAAATAATGACACGAGACCAATCTAAAGGCAAGCGATAGTGACCAAGGTCACTCTTAGCCGACCTTTAGCTTTATCTAGCACTGACCTCATCCGTTGGCTAAGTAATTCAATACGTATACCTGATAGTCTCAAATAACGCATTTCCAGACATTTTGTTTTTCCAATATTGCAAGCGTAAATTGAAACTCGACGCAACTCCTACGAAAGGAGTTATAATTATCATAATTAACTAAACGCTCTAACAGTATCGCAGGTGATTGCACAAACTAACCTTGGCATCCTCCGTAAACGGAAACACTAATCAAAACAATTAAGTATGGCAAAAAAAAATTCACCCCATTTTCCCAAATATATCAAACACAAGAGCTCCCATAAATGCAAACAAGCAAGGTGAGCTACTCTCACCATTGAGAATGTTAAAAAAATAAGCTGTAAAATCGGAATGGAAATAAACAGCTTAATTATTAATCATTTCCAAATAATAATGCTCGTTTTGAATATTTAAATCTTATGTAAAAAAATTACTGCAAAAAATTAAAAATTCCAAAAAATAGAATGATTAAAATCCTACTTTAAAAACTATTATAATTTAAAATAGAAATCAGCATAAAAATTAGGTTAGACAAACTGGAAATTAGCACTTCAATAATTACTAATCTGATTCTATTGTGTGCAATATCCTGATTAATCATCCAGCGCCAGCCACTCATGCTCACATGCCAAAAAATAGAAAAGTGCCGGATGACGATCCACTCAATTTGTAATTGTAACACTTAATTCCCAATTAAATGAAGCACTCAGACACGCTTTGTGAACTTACAATAGGGTGGTCAAGTGGAACTTGAGTGTGAACAGTGACAGCGGGAGAATGCTGGGAAGTGGTCGCCAAGGGAAGTCAATTACTAACAAGAGCCCAAGTCAACAGGAGGACAATTACTGGACAAATGACATGACACCGACTGAGCTGGGCCTCTTAGATTTCGAGATAGGAAAAACCGGGCAACCGGCATCAGTCGGCAAATAAAAAAAAGGAGACGAGGAAAACGCCCCTAAAATCCTTATAGCCCACTTGGGCCTGGAAGTTGTCCATTTCATAGCACATCGCGAGACTGCGATGGGTTCGCATAGCCTCCGCTATGACTCCGGGCACATGACTCGTCCCATAAGACTCACTCACAAAAGCCGGGCTTACCTTTACCACACAGTAGTGGTCGACGCCAAGGACTCCGCCTTTTTCGGCCGGCGAAAGTTATTGCGTTAAAGGCCTTCTTAGAAAAATGCTTAGAAATGACGTTTAGAACAGCCCTTCTTTCTAAAAATTGTTTTACGATCTTCCTATTGTTCCACAACCGTCACGCACCATCGCCAATGGACACTGGTCAAGTTGCGAAGTCAAAGTGAGCCTCTGATCATGAGATACCCATAGCATTCAAATTCCCAGCGCAGAGGCTCCTGGGCCATTATTATTATTAAAAAGCTTTAGAAACGTCTATAGCGTGGGATGGGAATTCTGACCAAAAAATGAGTAGCTGTGGCTGAAGACACGGCTTAAACTGAAATTCGATGGTACGCGCGGTTACAAAAAAACAAAACAAATGGAGCTAAACTAAATTTTGTTCACAAAAAAGAATCGTTTTTCTTCGTTATTTTCTAGATTGCAGGAAAATACCATGCTGACTTCATAGTCGCTGCTGACGCTAAACGTCAAAGGCATCTAATTCACAGGGAGATTTCATATCTAATCATTATTTACCATGTACAAAATCTCTTGGAAGTGGGAATATGTTTTGGACACCTTTACATTGCGAACATCTTTAAAGCAAATCTGTGATAGGTAGTTCAAGTCAGTTGATATTAGGTGATTAAAATAGTCCTGAAATCAAAAGGTTCTTGTATGTCATGATTAACAATTAATTTCACAGGCAAAGTATTCATCAAAACCACAAAATGACCCTCCTGCGAATCAAGAATTTCAAGACCCTGGACAAGCGCCTTCCTCCTATCGATGTCAACATTACATCTTAGATTTTTCAACGAGTATCTTTCCTATGCATTACAGTAATAACTAAGTTACAGTAATAAAATCGGCGACCTTTGCCCTCATAACCAGTTGGAGACTGTTCTTGACCATGCAGAAGAGCTTGCCTTGGTCCAACTTGATTGACCATGTCATTGAGGGATGTCAGGTTCATTAGTGATGTCCGTTGAAATTGCTTTGTTATTTTGAAAATGCATGAACTATTATTTTAGACTAATAGAGGGTAATTCATGGTGCTATTTACTATGCTTTACATTGTTAACTTATTTAAATGCCCTTACGCAACTTACTCCAATTGCAAAGGGACTCTCAGGTGAAATTCCCGTGGGAGAAAGCATCAAATGAAGTGTCTAATGCCAAGGGTTAGTTGAGAATTGAATACGACGCATTGATCATTCGAGAGCACTGTTAATCATGAGAATAAGGTAATCGTCCTTTTAGGTCAAGGATAATCTCCTTAAATACAATTTAAGGCTCAATTAATTTTCGTCAATTAGTCAATTTTCGAAGTCAGGTGAGAGGAATGAATGAGAGGTTCAGGTCAATGCCCTTTATTATCTATAACTTATTGTTACTCCGCGCCAAATTTAAATTCGTTGGAAATTGAAAGGGCAGTGTGTTGTGGTTCGATGGTTCCTGAAAATCGTGTCCTTTTTCAGTTGATTTTTAGATTGGCTCTTTAGGTCAAGAGGTCACGGGACAAAAGACTTTGTATCAAAAAGGCAAGTGAGCTGAATAGTGAGGTGTCAACTTCCTGTGTCACCTGATCGTTCCATGGTTCTTGTAATCGTTTCACTGCTTGACAGAGTGGCAGAGATCGCATGAGACATCGACAGATCCAAAATCACAGTTCTGCGGAAGAGACATTTGGAAAAGGGAAGTGGTGACTGACTGGTTGGTGGTTGTTCTCAGAAAGGTATTGTTTTCATACTATTGATTTCATTCATTGATTAATTATTGATTATCGTTCTGTAGTACATTTAAAGATGAATCAACGTTTTTAGAATTGGTTAACGATGTCTCTTATTGTGTTTAGACATTATATTGGCATCTCAGCATGCTTGGGCTCTGACGTAAGGTCTCGTGGGAGGAGATGAATGGGTTACTTACGGTACCATCACATCACCCGCCCGAGAGGCTCATATGCTCATGCTCATTTCTATTGTAATATAATATTGTTTTTTTTTTGCAATTTAGAGATTGGTTGGACCCTTAGCTGTTTAGCTTTGAAGAAATTGAAGATAAGGAAGTAATCTCAACAGTCATATACGTATACTCCTCCTCGTCAGCGGATCTAATCTTGATGAAATGGCAGTGATTAGTGCTTTAATTCCTATGTTTATGATACCGCTGCCCTAGCACATTCCGAAAATCAAAGTCGGGTCATCACCAGGTTCGTTTAGCTAACTTCTTGTCCGGGCAAGTGAAATAAATACAGGTACAAAAAAGGTTATGCTTATGCAATGTCAGAAAAATAAGGGTTTCCGTATGTGCAACAATTTGCCTATTATTTTCAGTTTCGCGGTGGTTTGGTAAAGTCTTGTAAAGAAACGACGTAGTCAGAACCAGCAGAAACCCTGGACCCAGTGAACGAAATTATGTTGGAGTTCTTATCCTAAATTCAGTTTGTGGTTTTATTCTACGAATTGGGCTTACAAATTGTATCGCCTACCTTATACTTGTATTTTACCATTAAATCTTCATTTTGACTATGGAAGAAAGAACGGTAGCAGATTATTTTGTGATTGCCGGACTGCCAGAGAATCCGGAACGGGTTGAAGAAGAAACTTACTGCGAGGGTCTCAATCCCAATCTCAAAAACATCGAACCCATTACTGATATTACAGTTATCTTTCCAACACTCGGCGAAGAAGTTCCAAAAGGATACTTGTGCGTAGAGAAAACACCTTCTGGTAAGAATTTTTTTAAACTAGATAATTGCAGACCGCACTGTAGATTGGAATTCATGTGTAATGTGTATTTACAGGTTATCCAGCCAATTTGAACAGTGGGAGCATTAGAAGTCCTGAAGTGTACCTGTGCTATCGACGTGGACGGGATAAACCCCCATTAGTTGATATTGGGTAAATTGGATTTGGATATTATGTACATCCATCGATTCTTCGGTTTTTATGGTGCCGATGACTTCAATTGTATCAACAGAAATAGTTTAATTAATACTTAGCTAATTTAAACTCAGTGTCATGTATGATGGTAAAGAGCGTTTACTGCCCGATGCCGAAGTTGTGATCTCCACACCAGAAGGAAGGCCAGCAAATGTTAACAACACGGCAGCTAGGATCTTGCTAACGTTTAGGCGAGCCGCGGAATCTATGCCTTGTAACGAATTAGTGGTGACTGATGTATGTGTGATAATCACGAACAAAGGAGAGAGAGCACCTCATGCCTTTTGTCAAATTGCCAAGAATCTCAATAAGGGAACGATTGTAAGATATGTAATTTCTAATATTTGTTAATTTTTCAACAAATAATAGTTACATTACAAATTTACAACTCAAATACAATTCTCGATATAGATGGGCTGTGATGTGTACCTCTGTTACAAAAAGTCTATGAATCGTCCGCCGTCTCTTACTTACAAAGCCGACGTTCTCCTTCGATACCCTCCCATTGATCGTCGTGGATTTCCTTTCCCGTCGTCAGTAGCAATGTTTTGCTTACCAATGATGGCAACTGTTGAGTGCTGGCCTTCCAAGGCATCACAACCCCGTCCCGTCTTCTCCACGTTTGTTCTTACTGTTGCGGATGCTACTGAAAAGGTTAACTAATGATTAAGAGCCAGCTGGGCTATCAGTAACAGATATCGGGTACACAGATCAGTATCATGTGAACTATTGAACAGATTTATGGAGCCTCCGTGACATTTTATGAGAAGTTTGACGACCGCAAATTGACGGAAGAACAGCGGATAGAACTTGGAATTTCTCTTCCGGGCCAACAGAATGACAAAAGTGTCCATGTCAACAAAGCAATTTGCATTCTCTCTCACTACTCATTCTTCGACACATTTAGGACGTATCTTCTCTATTTAACTAAAATGGCACTCATGGACACAAACGAAGTACCTATAGAACGGTGAGCATGCAGTTAGATGTTAGGTTATGTCCCACTGTACTGACACACCTTATATGACCCCGAACCTCAAGTGTTTTCTTTCTTTCTATTTTTCTGATCTGTGCTTATAATACCATTTGCCTTTGTTTCAGGTATATATCACATTTGCTAAATGAAGTACCATTTCCGGGGCCTCAACGACCTCATATTCTAATGCAACTATCTGCTACGCAATGCGTTCTCATGTCACATCCTCACGATTCACCGTTACCGAAAAGGTAAATAGGTATTTAATGTACACGTAAACCTACGTATTAATTTTGTATTACAATAGAACGCGCCCAATTTTAGGTCATGTTTTGCTGAATTTCCTTTGAACTTGGTTAACTTAATTAGCAGTAGAAAACTGTAAGGCAATTTACCATATTATAAGTATTTATTACGATTTTCTATTACGTGTTCTAGTGGCGCATCTTTTCGCTGCCTGTTAAGTAACCTTGGTCCAGAAAATTGTCTGTTGGTTCTGCTAATGATTTTGACGGAGCAGAAACTACTGATTCACTCCTTACGACCCGATGTACTGACATCAGTTGCAGAGGCTGTTTCGGTGGTATTACTAACAAACCAAATTAATTAGGTGCAATAAAATGAACATCCACACTTAAACAGAGAAAGTAATCATGGCATCTTATATATTTTTCAGCTAATTTTCCCCTTTCACTGGCAATGTCCATACATTCCACTATGTCCACTGGGCCTATGTGCCGTGCTTCAGGCGCCAGTTCCATTTTTGATTGGAGTTGACTCTCGTTTCTTTGATCAATTCGAACCTCCATCGGACGTCGTTTGCGTGGATCTAGATACAATGTCCGTCACTGTGTAAGTCCTCTAATTCAGTTGTTTAAACTACTGTTATTTCAATTTCATACCAGAAATGTATGGTTCCCCAAAAAATTCCAAGGTCTGGCTGGACCGGGTGGGTATCAATTTCAATATAGCTGTATTTAACTTTTAAAATTTATTTCAACAAATAATTACTTCTTTAATGGTTTAATGCATTTTGATTGGTGATAAACCGGCGAAATCTCCTTGGAATTAGGGCGCTAAAAAGCATTCGGGCATTTAAGGTTCCTAAACTCGTGGATGACCCTTATAATCGTTAAGATACTTACTAACTGCGCCATAGGCCGTAGACGCCAGACGTTAATGCTGTTAGATTTTAGTTGGTTCTAAACAAGTGTAGACGCCTTAGAATTCACAAGAAATTGGATATTAGCGCCGAAGGCGTGAGAATTTTTTGGTTTCATATTGACCCTAAAAGTTTAGGGAAACTTCTAATTGACCTCGCTAGCTCGAAAGTTCAGAAGGGGTCCAATGGTCCCCGACCTCTAATCGGGTGACAGATCCTTGCATATCCGTTTCATACAAATAGAATAAATTCGCGAGCTAAATTTTTATGCTTTAACTCAAGGAACAAAATTTATATTTAAATATCTGCTTTAATCCAGCAATGAAGATAAACGAACTCAGTTGACCACCAAGCTTTTGCCGAAAAAGCCTGCTCGCATTCTTAAGAATACGTTGGAGGGTCTACAAGAAAAAGTTTTGCAATTGAGTCGAACAAAACAGAGCCGGCGAGGTGATTTGATGGAAATGGACGTGGAATTTAAAATTAAGAAGAAAGAGGTAAGGTATACACTTATAGTTTTGTTGAATTTTGTCTTATTAATATAATGCATTAGAGGACGTTAGAAACGGAAATACAAGAATCGTTTCTACGTTTTATGACTGGCATTTTGAAAGGATATCGGAAATTTCTTCTGCCTATTACAAAGGCTCCTACAGTAGGAGCAACGGATGCTACAGCTTTATTTGACTTTCAGGTATTCCTATAAGACCTTGTGTTGAATTTGTAAAGCTATTATGATTTATGATGAATAGTGAATCAAGAATTATTATATTTGTCGTTGCAGGGTTTTCAACGTTCCCGTGATAAAAGTTACCACAAATTTTATCAAATCATGCTTAGGACGCAAATGTTTATACGATTTATTGAAGAACGATCTTTCGTCTCAGACATTGATACGGGTCTAGCTTTCTTCGATGATTGTCTTGACAAGGTATATTGTCAATCAAAATGACAATTTTCGATTGATCAAATTTTTTGATTTGACTTTAAAGACTGAGGCAGATGACAGTGAGTCGGTTCGATTGGTGGACATACATGAGGGCAATCAGAGCGAACGCACGATGTTTGTGACTCCTCCAGAACTCGGAAGCCTTCCGCCAAACAAAGCTTATAATTATCAGGGTCTCTTCATCCTCAACGAAGGCCTTTTTGGAGGAGCTCCAAAAATTAAGGGTACTTGTTTAGACCGAGTGATTCAAGGGTCTGAATTTGCCACTCCGGGGAGTCCAGTTGCGCGAAGAACCAAACAGGAAATCAAATCAGCAAAGCGAAATGCTCGTAAATATTCTGAACAACCCGTCCAGTGGGCCAAGTATCTCTTATCTACCTGTTACAGGTATGTGATTTCACTTTTTTTTATAATAAGATTTACTTGTCAGTGTAATCAATCATAACTCATTTTTCAGTCTTTGGTTCATTCATTTACCGAGTTACCTCACAGTTGCGTCGTCGAAACATATGGCACTTTGTTTAGCCTACGAAATGTTGGTGCGAATGACTAAGAATCAGCTCCAACCCAAAGACGAAGTGTGCTACCGTGTTGTGATGCAGTTATGTGGACTCTATAATCAACCTGTGATTGCCGTCAAGGTATATATTCAAGCTCGTTTTCATTTGACTTTGTAATGCTTCGAATTTCTAATAAAATGATAATGTTTTTGGATTACAGGTGCTGTTCGAAATGAAGCGTTGCGGTCTGAGCCCAAATGCACTCACTTATGGTTATTATAATAAGGCAGTTTTAGAGGCTGAATGGCCATCTAATGTTTCAAATTCTAGCCAACTTATGTGGAACAAGTTAAGGTAATGTTGAGTGCGTACATATGGATTGAGTCGACATCTCTTAGCAAAAATTTTCATTTTTTTTTTAGAAATGTGATTGTTGGCGTAGCGCATTTTCGGGCTGCAGGGCGTCGAATCCGTCGTTTCAGTATTTCAACAGCGACAGACGAGGTTGACCGACTGTCCACAGGCAGCGGTGGCTCAGCTGAATCTCAAAAACCAGTTGGTGGGTCTTCTGTTTCATCCAATCTACTATCTCCTTCGGCACAAGAAAAGACTAGTCTAAGCGCTAGTTCTGCCCGAGCTAGTGCTTCCTCTGATGTAGGCTATGTCTCGATGCCAGAACAAGAACAGCAACCAGGGGGCAAAGTCTTACCTTGCAGTACAGATGACTCTGAAGAAGCAAAACTGGGCGAAGAGCCCTTAAACAAGTTCTGGGGGAAAATGGGACAAAGTTTCGACTCTTGGGTCAAATCCAGTGTGAGTACGTTAGCAACTAATGTGGCAGCCTTAGCTGATAATAGTTACTACAGTCCATCTGGTCTCATAATGTCTTCCTATCGAGGGGATTTTGGTTCACCAAAGTTTGATATGGACTACGAAGAGGAAGATTTTGAAGAAGAGTCACTCCCACCTTTGAGGTCTAAGGCACAAGTTCAGCGACGCCTAGAATTCTCGCCAACTACTTCCGCAGCAGCTGAAAACGATGGGACGATGCGACTGCTGCGCTCGGTCAGCTTTGGAAACGACACTGAGATTATGTCCAAGTTGAAAGAGCTAAGAAAAGAAGAACGTGAGAGAAGTGTAGATTCTAATGGAAGTTTAGAAAACAAAGTGTGTGAGTATTATGAGGGCTCCGGGTCTGTACAAGGATTTGAGCAGAGATTACGCAAAGTTACTCCAGCACAAGAAGGACCCTTGTCAATTGGCATCATTAGATCGTCTTCAGCTGTTACTATACTGCCGCCATGCAAACAGAAAGAGCATTTTTCTCCTGGTAAATTGTCAGCTCAGAATGGAAAGTATGATGAGCTGCTACAGGACGGAGATAGTGCAAGCATGAGTAGTCCTGCTCGAACGCCTGTGACACAGAATGACCCTTTAGGAGCCCTTGGAGTAGAGCCAACGGCAAGTTTACTTCAGATTGATAGGACATTGGGTCCACGAGAGTCTCCAAAAAGGACTGCAAGTGAAGGAAATATCGGACTATGTCAGAATGCACATGGGACAAGCCTGGAAAATGTAGTGCAAAATCATAATGGTATATTAGGAACGAACGTTGGCGGAACGAAAGGTTTTCATAGATCTTCAACGCTACCAAATTATGCAACCAGTTTGGGAAATTCAATCGCAAGTGGAAGCTCGACTCCAACTCGTGAGCATAAATTCGTGAGCGGCACTGCTGGTGGAATTGAGAACGGAGGTCAGGTGGTTTCTAGCCTGTCTGCCTTTGGTTCTAGCCTGAAGTCTTTCAGGTAGTAGAAGATTAAATATGCTTTAAATAAGTAAAAAATACGTTTGGAATTCGGACGTTTAATGCTAATGGCGTTGAAACAATTTCTGTAGCCGTTACAGCCCAGGACGGTTAAGTTTACGAAAAGCTGGGACACAGTTCCTTGAATCGACAATTGGCAATAAAAAAGCTGAGGCGTTTATGGAGGGATTCAATCAACTCAAATCTGCGGCTGCGGTAACGGCGAAGAAGAAATTGGATGAAATAAAAGTAGCAATGAATAACAACTCACCGGCAAATAGGACTGGCCCTTTCGGGTAAAACGATCATAATTCAACTCATATTTGTTGCTGTAATTTCTGATTTTTTTCATCAGGCGGGGTGAGGATGGCTATACTGATATAGTTGACTTCGAAAACGGAGGTGAACCTGCAGTAGATCAATGGGCAAGTGTCTCCGAATCTTACTTGGATCAACTTCTTACAACTGGAGAAATCGTTTCCACTCAGACAAGTATAGCTGGACTTGAAGGATCCAGTCAAAGTCAATTAGGTAACAATATTTGTTTCAAGATATAAATTACTAACCAATTCGACAAATTGAAAGTCACTAATATGGGAAGGCAAAAAGTAAGGCTTTCTTACCAAAGATGTCCAACCAAATGCCTTATGCCTTCCCCTCACTAAACACTAAATCATGCCTAATGGCTATGCTTGTAGTGTTTCTCGTACAGTTTACTCTCATTCACATATGTAATATGTTCGTCTTAATGTGAAAATGAAATTCAACTTACAATTCGCTCTACTTTTCTGTTTAGAAACTCCATTATCAAGTTCTAGACAATCTTTGCTAACGCTGGAAAACATGGCGAAAACTCTAAACCTTAACTTTACTCACCATGGTCGAAGAGATGCAAGTCAGTTTCCAATTGCCCTTGAGATTCATATGACTACTTGCTCAGTATGTCACAACTGCGAGTCACTGCTTTTCGATGAGGAGATAATGGCGGGATGGACCTCGGAAGAATCTAATCTAAACACTAAGTGGGTCATTTCTAATAATCATAGGCAACGAAGAATTATTATGTTTTCCAATTGAGATGCGGTTGGAAGTAGAGCCTCATATGATTTCTTGGAGCGGAAAATAGTAACCCCTTTTCTCATTTCAGATGTCCACATTGCCGAAAGTGGGAAGTTCCCTTCCTCGAGGTGATTGTAAAGGATTTTCGTCACAGTCCCCTTTCCTTGAGTCGTCATCCCAACTTATTTGGCCACAACTTGGCAGCGAGTCATGAAAGCATGAATCTCAACGGTGGGCGGCGTAGTTCCTTTAATCCTGCTCTTCTTAACCAGAGTGGTGGAAATGTTACGCAAATGAGGAAGTTCAGCCTAAATCCTGCCGTATCTTACTTGGATCCATCACAACTTGAGAATAATGTCACAAATGTACTCAAAAGCAGTATTGGAGATAGGAATGAAAGGACTTTGGACATAGATCCCTTAGGAGCCCTTGGAGGCAAAGAAGATATTCATTGCCAGCCGGAAGTCCTAGTGGAAGAGGACAAAGGAAGCGACAAATTTAGCACTGCTGGAACCGATCTGGAAGTGGAGGGTTTAGAGAGTGAACCAATTATTGTTCCATACTTGAGCCCTTTGGTTCTTCGTAAGGAGCTGGAAAATGTACTGGAGCAAGAAGGCGACTCTTGTCTCATACAATCGGATTTCGTTGATGAACATCCCATTATTTATTGGAACTTGGTAAAGATCCCAATTTATTTTATTTCGTTGTGTCAAGCTAATTTTTAGGCTCCAAATAAATAAAAAATGCAACTTTATAGGTTTGGTTTTTCCACCGCAGCAATTTGACAAGCCATTTGAAGGGTTTGGCATTACATTCTGTTGCGACGAAACCAAACGAGGAATGTGTGATAGACAAATCATGGGAGCTGGCAGATCAGCGAAATGTGATTATTCGAGCGAAGTGGGATAATCAGAAGTATCATGCTCAGTTTGGCTTGCCTTTGTATGTCCAGTGGCTTCAAATTCGAAGTCAATTGAGTAATGAAGGAACAGAAGACGACCAATCAAAATCAAGTCCTTCCGCTTCTGGGACAACCGAAACTGAGAAGTACATACACTGGATTTCTATAGTTGAAAAAATTCATAACTTTTATTTTTGTTTTAGATTAATTAATGAAATTCTAAGGACCGTATCCAGGGGTGGTGACATGAGTCTCATGTGTTCAAAACTTTTGTACCACTATCACAAGACGGAACGCCCTCGTCATTTTCCGGCCTACCGTGACATTCTCTTTCTAGCTCTCTTGGCCAGTGAGAAGGATAGCCTCGATTTATGTGAGTCTGATGCATTTTATTTTGGAATTTTTAAATGGTCTATAGGTATCTCGTGTAAGTTGGTAGTAATTGAATTATTGTTTTTTCTTTTTCACAGATGGATTTAAATTCGACAAAGACTACAGGAATTCATATAGTAGACTAAGAAATTCTGATGAATTCGAAACAATGGATTTAGGAGATACTCCACCATCGGACTCTGCAATCTTTGCTAGAAAGTACTTCCGAGATCTCGAGCTCATCTAAAACAATGATATTCAAGTAACTGTTTTTTCTGCCTGGATGGACGGTGGGGGTGGGATTCCCATAATTTCATATCAAAAGGTTTAAAAATCAGCTAGAACATTGACGGCATTCTTCTTTCGGCTTCAGTTCATTTCAATTACAATTGACCCCTAGTTATAGTTTATGAATTTTAATTTGATTGAGGAACGCTTGTGTGACCGACAGAGCGATCGCCACACTTGTTTTAAGTTTCAGCGACTTTAATCTTTTACAAACATACTCTCGGCTTTAGTTTTAATGTTTAGAATAGCGAAACACACGAGGTCTACTTTGATTTTCGTTTGCATTTCTCAAAATCACCCTGGTCATAAATAATAAGTTAGTTATCTAAATAGTTTAAACGCCCCATGTCCCATGTTAAAAAATCTCACAAGTATATAGCTCGTCCCCATATTTTTATTGCCAGCTAAAAAATAAAACCGTGTTTAAATTGACTGGACTACTGGACTCAATAGCGGAAACTACATTCAAAAGTTAATTACAACAGTCGTATTAGTTAGACTGACATTATTAGCTGATAATCCCAATGGCCAGTAGCCCTCATTGCCTTTTGTTAGTCATTTCATAGCATTGGTTTCATCGTCCAATGAGTAACGCCTGCCTGCTGGGAATTTTGACCCCACGCCCAGATGAACAAATCGATTTTTTTTTATTAAGATAGACTTGGGTTTTGGGTACAAATGGAGGCCATTGAAAGAAAGGGATAATTTTGGTCTGAAGTCAGTTAAAAATGAACCCTGCTATCCAATCGTACATGCAACAAGTTATGGAAGGAATTGGAAAATTTTAGGTTAACGACAGACAAGCACCATTGGACAGAAACGGCTAACTATAATGTAGGTTAGCTAGAACGAACACCGTAATGAGATTCGCATTGTTACCATAATTGGGTTAAATATCTGACTAAATTCTAAACATCTTAGGAAGTGGACATTTTGACTAGAGATACTTACTTTTGGAGCAACACCACTGAGATTGAGTTACCACTGGTAGTCGCCTCGTCGGCTTTAGACATTCATCGTCGTATAAAGTGATTGGTCTACTCGACAATTTGTAGTTTTTTCTAAGGTCAATTGAGGTCAACCAAAAAACTTAACTCCACTCACACTTATGAACTTTTCAATGAAAATCTCGGAATCGAGAACTGCTATATGTGCTGCTCTTCCTATAATTGAGTTGGCGGAATGAGTAGGGATCGCATGATGTACGTCGTATCGGACCAGCTTGGTATTGGACTTCAGAAGCGGATGCAGAATATTTGTCACCATCATGCGATAAGCCGGTCCTACATCACGGAAAACAATATTTGAATTAAACTGGATGCAATCGGAAAACAAAGTATTCAAATTACCCAAAATAGACTGATCCCTCAAACTCGCTTTACAGTTAATGATATGAGCAGAATGCAACGGCACGTAGCGATCTAAACGGTCAAGTATTTACATTAATAGTTGAAGAAAAATTGGCCAATTTACATTTCTATGTAATAATATGGCTTACCTTGACTAGATCCACATAGTAGAATATACTTAAAATGATGAAGGTTCGAATTGAGACTCAATTTGTACATGAAAGATTCTTTATAGTCTACGTGGTCCTTCAAACTAAGTTGCAGGAGTGATATCGACTTTTTCCATTTTTGCATCAGCCACATGCCTTTAGGCAAAATATACACTGTAATTTTTTACCTTTTTTACCGTTCAAAAACATCAGTGATCTCTACACACGTACCAACATTTACAACGGCACCGTTGTAGCAGGTTCCAAGGTGGGGACCGCTCAGTGAAAGAAACGTATGCAGCTTAGTGAGATGTGGCTTCATCTGCGGTTTAGTTAGTGCAGATCTTATGATTATGCACCCCAGCGAATGACCTTTAAATATAAGGAACATTTATTGATCACATCCACATCAATTACGATATGGCAATTTTAAAAATATTACAATTTAATATTACCTACAAACGAGATCCGGGTCGGATTTAATTTATTGCATTCAATATAATTGTTAACCTCATTAACAAAGGCATCCGTTGTGGAAGAGAAATCTGAGAACGTAAGTCCATCCTACATCAAATTCATTCGATGAGTATTCCATGTAACGAGTAATTTGAATGCTGTTTTTAGTTTTTCAAGAATGATATCTCACTTGATTTTTCTCTGACATGAGGAAGTGCATGTTCATTCCAGGGAGGCTGAGCTCAAGGTAGACCTTAAATAGCCGTAAATCATGACATGATCCGTCTAGACCATGAACACAGATAATTAAGTGTAGGCCAAGAGGATGAAATACTCGTAGTTCATCTGGGATCTGGAAGTATGATGGCGGATGAGATGAACGTCTTTTTTCTTAAAACAATAATAAAGCAATCAGTTGCAAAGTCGCCTTCGCCGTGATGGACATAGAACAAGGACAAGCATGAGCAAGTTTGAAAGGTTTGAAACCCTTTAAATAAATAATGCGTACCACTTCCGTTTTCAACAGTTTTACTTTTCCGTTCTTGAACAGATCCGTATTTAGTTTTACTCCGTTCTGTTCCTGCTTTTAGGCGAGGAGCTCCATCCAATGCACCAAATAAATCCCGATCAAGGCTTAATTCTTTAGCTGGAAGGGATATCTTCCCTCGTAGACGACCATGTGCCTGTGGGGGATCATCTCGAAACATCACTGGCGGCGGGACTACTTCCACGACGTTCTCCTCGTCACTGCTCCAACGAAATTCACCTTCACTGGATTGGTCTGACACCCATCCAGATTCCTCACTCGTCCCCTCGTCGTCATTCACTAGAGTCGGAGTAGAAGAATATTTCCTTATGCTTAACGGGGGAACACTCTGATGTCGCATTCTAGCTACTCGAGAGGTGGAACTGTGACGCCTTGGTAGGGTCTAGGGAAGAACAAAATATTGTAAAATTAAATCCTCATATAAGACTGTGTTCCTTACAGCAACAGCATCGAAACTCTCAGCTGTCATAATCACTGCTGACGACTTGCTCCCATTCAGTGTTCCATAATGAGTGTGTCCATTTTGAGGGGCCTTGACTGCTACAGTTAGTTTAGCAGAAGTGATGGACTCTCGACGTGCTACGGTGGGTGGAACAGAGGGCGGTAAGGTTTTGGTTTCTTCTTCGATAATAGCGGCAGCTAGCGGCGGTTGCTCGATTTTGCCACCACAACAACAACTACTGCTATCATCACCGCCAAATTGATCCTCAAATATGAGTGGGATAGAACTTCCATCGCCATCAAGTTCTTGGCAATGAAGAGGCAAGGGTTTGTACTGAATGGTTTTCTTCAGAAGATCTACGATTGGAGTATAGTCTTTTGGTGTGTAAATTGATCGCACAGGATTCTTGGTCACATAAAACCCTGCGAAACAGTGGACATATTTATCCACTTATAATAGTGAATATCCAAATAGCTAGATAGAACTGTTATGAAAATACTGACCCTCGGTCCATCGCCGAACTCTCTCGACATGATGCTCGTTGGCAAGCTTCCGGCGAACATCTTCCTTTCCAACGACAGAGTCTAAGAATTTGTGCCACGTCAGTATATTTTCGGCGCAAAGTTGTGACATTTGCTTCGAGGCAAGAATAAGGGTTTCTTCTGAATCCTGAGTAGTTTAAATTTTTGAAATGTTATGAATTGAAGTTGAGAAGTTGAATATAATAGAATAAATCAATGAAAGAATGAAACGTATTAACTTTTGAGAACCTTACCGAAGTTTGGTCGCCAATGTTAACACCCACAAAATTACATATTCTAGTTTCCTTAGGTGGACCCGAGTCTCCCATTTTCTGCCTCAACGCGGCATTGGCTTCAATTAGAATCCTTATAAGTTGTGCATGAGTTCTCGTGAGGCGATTGTTGGCGTTGGACGAATTTGAGACACATGAAGTTGGCTATAAAAATCGTAGAGAGATAGTAAAATAATTATTAGGATTAGTATTTAAGAAAAGTTAAAATATGTAAGTTACATTAACATACACTCGAAGTAGTAGAGGCAGAGCAACTGGAGCCATCAATTGAAGAAAGGCCCTTGACCAAATGAACAGCAATGCAACCACCATGAACTCCAATTCCTTTGCAAACAATATCTTTCATATCAGAATCGTCTTATTTTCAGAACATGCATTTTCTTCAATTACCAACTGCACAAAGATGGAAGTAGTCGAAGAAGACAGGCCTGTAGTAGCTGATTATACCCTTATCTAGATTAAAGTCTAGTTCGCGGCGACTGACCGGATTCTCATTAAAAACAAGCTTGAGTTCCAACTTGAATTCGATCTTGGCCAAGTCATTTAAGTTCTTGGAGTCAAGATTGATGTAAATGCGGAAGAGGACCACTTGATTGAGATCAATTTCTTCAGACTTGAAGAGGACACGAAACTTTTTGGAAGTTGCGCATGTTGGTTGTGGTGCAAGACTATGAGCATGACCCCCGGTATGACCGTGATGAGATGCTGGAATCGAAAGCAGATTACCGTCAATCAAATGCTGAATTAATGATTACATAAGTTTGCAACTTTACATGTTTTGGATTTATTCACCGAAACTTCAATTCTTGATTGAAGCTTGGTGTGAGCTCGGAGCTGGACTTGTACTTGGTAGAATCTACACCAAATAGGAAAGTGGTTATATTTCAATTACTGGATTCATCAGTTAACGATCACTGCCAAGTGCCCTTCTTACCCTCTTAAGAACAGATCCACATTGTAAAACTTATGCAACTCGACAATAAATTCGTAAGTAGCCGTGGCTTCACTGCTGGAACTCATTTCTTGTTGCAGAATTTCGAATCGTTACTTGATTAAATTAATTCACCCTGGTACTGGTACAACTCGCATCACCCAGCCTTCAGACAAAATAAATTACGCGAATTATTTATCCATTTCCGGCACATTCAAGTTCAACTTTTGACTAATTAAACAAGTCATCACATGCACATCCTCTCAATTAATGTAACGCACGCATAAACCAAAACAATCTCTATACATTATAGCATTAATCGATGCATTGACCAGATTAACACTTTTAGTAAAGCTGACAAGGCAAGCTTCTTTTTTTTACAAAGAGAGGTAATCAGCTGCTAAGACCTTACCAATTAAATAGACGATTGATGTGCTTCCCCGTTTACCCATAATTAATACTGCTCCTTTACAGAATTGGCAAATTGCTACTTTACAATACAATTATTGGTTAAATACTCCAATCGTTTGGTGAAGTCAAGTGACGGAAAAGAATGAGCTGGCGGTATCTTCGGTAAGGAAACTACTAAAGAGGCTATGCGAAAATTGACCTCAATGACCTCAACCGTTTTGAGTAGTTGAATACTTAAAATGGCTTGTTCCAAAACTAATTAGAAAATCATTTGAACAGAACATGTTTTAAAAAGGGGTAGAAGGAGAGGAGTGAAAGCTTGTAGCTTTCTCTCAGAAATAAATGGAGGAGAAAGGCAACTTTTATTGATCTCCAAGCAACGCATAGTACTAACTTTCTCCCATGAATTTTACCCAAATGCAAACTAAACTTTAGCAGTCAATTTCAATCTTCAACTAACAAATTAGATCAATCCAATTAATGTTACATCTACGATTTATGCCTCATACAACGGAATCTTAACATTGTTTTCCCTTTTCTCATTCCAAGCTTCGCCATCATTTAATCACAGGGCGGAAAACTTAATTTCACCTGATTTACGGCTTAAAGTAAATTTATGCTAATTTAAATCGTTTTTGGTAGGGACCCATTTCTGGATGAAATCAAGGAGAGCTGAGACTTTGGTAAATACGGCTGGATACCCTTGGACGGCACATGGAATCCCCCAGGACACGAGGCCACAAAGGACGCTTTCACTCCTTTCACCATCCAGGCACAAAAGAGGTCCGCCTGGAACGTGGAAAGCTCAAATTAAGGTTTTAAGGTTTGACCTTTAGAAAGATCCAGACGCTCTACCTGAGTCACCGTTGCAAACGCTGGAACCTTCGTCATAGCCAGCACACATCATCCGATCTGTAATGGTCAGGTTGAGAGCGTCGTAGATCTCACGGCATTGTGTGGATGATATTAAGGGTAGATTAATTTTCTGTAGAATCGCAGGCGTGTCCTTGTCACCCTTGTGAAGTAGCCCCCAGCCGGCTGTTAGCGAAAACCCTTGAAATTTTAAAATTCATTCAAAATACTGAGACAATTCAATTTTCAATTTCAGAAATACTGATGAGAAACTAAGAGCTTAGAGTGTGAATTATCGAAGATTTAAAAAAACAGTTTTTTTTAAAGGGAAAGTACCAGAAGTAGGTTCAAAAGATGCTCTCGGTAAGTCGAGTTCCATTACAAGCTCGTTCAGTTGAAACGAAGGGCTCACTTGCATAACTGCAATATCATAGTCCACAGTACCCCTGTAAACAATACAATTTTAATAATTTAAATAGTTTAGATTTTCTGATTAGCGTTAAGAAGAACTGACGCATTATATTGGGGATGAGAGACGATGCGCATGACTTTTCGCCGCTGCTCATTTCCTGTCGGATGCAGCAAATCGTAGGCACCAGCGACAATCCTGTAGCGTCCTTGACTAAACATGGAACAGTGACCTAATGTGGGTTAAGTAAAACTGTTAATATAATTTTAAATATGATTTTAAAGTATGTTGTTAATTTTCTAGTTGAAGTAAAAATGGCCCTCGTACATTAGTCGCCCCCCGTTCAATCAAAGCGCTTTTTTCATACCTTCTATTGTCGCCTCCCATTGTAGCCCCTTTTGGTTCAGCTTCTTTACACCAGGGAGAGAGCAGTCAGTCGATTATGATTTGGCAACAGCGCTTGTGAGGGACTCCCATTGTCGCCTCCCAATGCATTTTCACCGGTTATACGGCCGAACTTACGCTTAGACTAGTTAGATTAAACGTAACGTATACCGGCCCTCCTGGCTTCGCTCGTCGGAAACAGTGAGAAAGAAATACTGATCGTTTGTTCAGTGACGGGTTTTTTTCGTTGCTCCTGCCGCCGGAGGCATGTAACTTGGGGTCTATTTAATGTTTCCGACGAGCGAAGCGAGGAGGGGCAATATAGGTAACGTTTAATCTAGCGTCTACGCGTAAGTTCGGCCGTACTTGCGGTGAAAATGCATTGAGAGGCGACAATGGGAGTCGCAAGCGCTGTTGCCAAATCATAATCAACTGGTCGCTCCCCCTGGTGTACTGAACTAGAATTATAAGGGGCGACAATGCGGGGCGACAATAGAAAGTACGAGAAAAGCGCTTAAATTTGAACGGAGGCGACAATGTACGGGCACCAGTCTTACATCAACCAATTTTCTTACGTACGATTTCAAATTATGTTTCGATTTTGTGAAAATATTTTTTTAAAATGGATTACCAGCGGTGATTATCCAGTCTTTGCTCAGAATTGAGCCCCCACATGCATGAACGTACTTTGAATTAGGATCCCATTCGTTTCTGGCTACTTGAATACTCACAATATATGGAAACTCCCCTAACGCACCTTCTGTGCCACCTACAATTCGATCCTCGTCCTCAAAAATCGGTAGTGAATCTTCCAAATCGTTTGCAGTCGAATTTAGAATTGTTAACATTAAAAGAACAACTGTTAACATGATTTTGGTCATTTAAAAATAAAAATAATAAACTAGAATTACTATAAAAAAAATCCAAGGCCAATTATTATGGAACTGACAATACCGAAGGAAAAAATATTTCACAAATTCGAAGACCGCACTAAACACTTAAAATTAGACTTTGAAAAAAGGGTAAAAATGCGTACACAAATTCTATTTCAACTTTAGAAAGTTCAACTTTACAAAGTTCAACATCCCAACAATAATCACCCGCTGGAAGCGTGATGTCGAGTTAGAAAACCTTTTGAATATTTCCTTTCAGTGCAACAAATCAATATTTATTATGTGAAAGTGTTAAAGCTTGTAAAAACCTATTTCTGAAAAAAAGTTTATAAAAGATAGATATGGAATACTACAAGATTATAAGCACTTTTCTAATATAATCTAAAATAGAAATTAAACTAAAAACAAGTGTTTTTGAGGTCGATGATGTTATAGTCGACATTGCTGGCTGGCATTGTAAGGTCCTTACGGAATGCTGTGGATCAATTGAAAGTAGGGGTACAGCTTGAAATTTCCAATCGGTTTCTTCGTTTTTCTTGAGTAACAAAATTGTTTCAAGCAGTTAGTACAAATGAACATCGGATTCTGTGGAAGGCGAGGACAATCAATAACTGCCCATCTGCAAACCATTAAAATATGACAATTTCTCAAGGTAAACATAAATAATGCGAAGGAGTGTAATCAATTACCTTGCTAAGACCTCATTGTCAATAACACAGTACTTTATAGGAAATCTCCCAATTCTATTATACCGAGGAAAAATTGAATGCTCCACAGGCTTCGGAAGCCTAGATAAGATGAGCAACAGATTAGTTACTTCTTACTTGGATACAAGGTTCTTTAGTGTAATCACGAGCTCTAAAAATAATTTACCGAACGCTTGTAAAGCACCACATATGTTCACAGTTAATACTTTGGTGAATGTATATGTACGGATGTCCCAATTGTATATGCAATTCAGAAAGTTTGATATCCATATTATCCGAAATTTTAATGTCTCCGATTCCATGATCATTTCGATGACGCTCAGCCCATTCTTGCACCCGCTTCACTCCAGCATACTTAGCGGCGTTCCGAGTTGCAGTCAAATCAAAGTTCACGTAGACGGTATCGTGGATGAAAATGGCCTTCCACGGAAATACATTCTAAAACATCCAATAAAATAAAATAAAGTTTTAAAAAAGGTAGTCGTCGCTTCCATTCCACCGAACACCATCTCTTCTCTGACCTTAGATAATTTGTCTCCAAAAATTTCCATCGCTTTACTATTCGTCGCCGGTAATACATCCGGATTCTGGAATTCTTTTGTGTATACCAAGTCAGTTTCGCATCGAAACATTTCGCAGAGATCCTTAACAGTGTGTGTCGTAAGAATGTCAACTTCAAAGCCAAATTCTGGTTCTGGAATACTGAAGAAAAATATATTAAATGAAATTATTGTTTAGTAGACACATAGGGTTTCTTATATAAATTCTCACATACGTCCTCATTTCCACCAAAATGTCATCGACTTCTTCAACTGGTTGGTAGATTGATACTGTTGCGATACTTTCTAATGCCCCAAAATCTCGTTTAATTTCTTCTGGAGACTCAATGTTTCCTTCCTTAAGAGTCATAACGTCAAATAATTGAAAACTAATTTAAAGCTTCGATGAAAATCGAATAGCTTACTCGCAACAACCGCAAACTCCCTCTCAACTGAGCTGAAAGAATATCCACAACATGGCCCATTCGCCTGTAAAAAAAAAATCAAAATCAAACTTCAGGCCGAACAGCGTTCAATGAATTTATAAACTTATAGCTGTCGCTACCAAACTAAACTAAAATTATCTTATATGGAAAAATGAAAAATAAAAGCGAATCTTATTTACCATTGAAAATTTCCAGGTTCGTCACTAAGACCAGCGTAAAGTGCAAGCGCTCCTTGCGCTTGAAGGACTTCGTTGGGAATAGGTCCAGCCAACATAGGCATAGCAGAACCCTTTACCAAGGGATCCTCTACGATTACTTCACTTGGTGAAAAAGCCAATTGCGGACTAAAATGCAATTAATATTTATCTAAATTACATAAGCAGGAATAAGATAACGAAAAAGAAGGGATAATGAGCTTCAGAAAATAGGTTTCGCCTGCATAAATATTAGTTCAACTTAAATCTGATTTGGTCAACTTACGTCAGACGCTCTGTTAGGTCATTAAATTGAGTTTCCGCTTCAACTCGAGAAACAGACTTTTCATTTTTTAACAATATAAGCATTTCTTCGCGGGTCCGTTCCATGTTACGCTTGGAAGTTTTCATGGAGTGTCGTCTCACGTATTCAAAATAGTTTTTGAAGTCCTTTTTGTCTTGCTCTGACGTATCAGGTGGTAGAGGAACCTCTGGAGCAGCCTCCACAGTTGGAACTGGGGCTGACGAAGCCGCAGCGTCTTCCAAGTTACAAGTTTTCTTTTCTGAGCCTAGATCCTTTTCAACACCCGTAGTTTCACTTAGGTCAGAATCAGAATCAAACATATAAACATCATCTCCTCGTTTCCAACTGCGCTTGCACAAGACAACGCCGCCGTCATTCTTATCATCTTCTCCAAGGGTACAAACAACCATTCCATCGTTCTCATTCAACTCTGCATCGCTTTCCGCTTCGCTCTTATCTGAATACAACTGCCGTTCGTCCTGCTCCGTGGTGGTGGTGGTATCCGTATCCTCATCGTCAAGTTCTGAATTATGCTCTTCTAAAGCCGTTTTTGCCTTCTTCACACCTTTCTTGGTTTCAAATAATTTAGCTTTCAGGGCTTTTAGATTGCTATCCTCCGCCATTGAAGTGAGATGCTCCTCGCTTTTACGAAGTTGGTCACAATTTGGTATGCCCCGAATCTGTGTCATAAATCCGTCTTCTCGGTTTCGAAGGTTTGCTGTCTTTTCACCTGCATTATACAACTCCGAAATCCACTTTCGCGCACCAGGATGAAAAACATTTTGCATCGTCATCTTATAGCCTAAGCTAATTTGTAACTTTGTAATAAGTAATGTCGATTAATGAATAAAGTTAATTAAACAATTAATTTAGGAATTGGTGATAGATAAGTGGGACGGAGCACAAGAGGGCCAATGAATGACGTGACTTGGAGAGGAAGGGAAAGAAAGAATGTTAAATGTAAATACTAAATTCCGTTCCTTATAAGCGCGCCAAAATTAACTTTGAATACTCCATGTAGGCAGCCTCTCGGACAGTAAAGCGTATATGGGCAAATTCTCCGTGTGTGAGATTTCTTAATTTTCTCACTGTAAATGCAAAATGAACAAATATTCTGTACTTTTATGCAAGCAATCAACAAGCGCAATTATTTTTGCAATTATTATTTCATTATAAACATGGAATTAATTGTTTTAGTGCGCTTGCAATTGCCCATACATATATGACCATATAATTTTGGAAGTGCCACAAAATTCGAGCGATGATAAGATGATGTTTTTGAATTTATTACATTGCATATACAAGCATTGGATTTGAATTGGATCAACAAGAAAAGTTTGTGATTGATTTGTTTTGTGTTTACATTTTTTAAACCGTGTTTTTAATTAATGATTAATTAACAAAGTTATCAATTAAGGTCTCACCAATCACTATTTCCCTTCTGTCTGCTCGTGTTGGTTGGTATATGATATATCAGATATTACGCCCTGGACCTTCAGAACATTGAAGATGACATCGATAATTAAGCTTCAAGGACTCTCTGGTCTGAGTGACGAATCTCCTCCATCTTATATTCTTCAAGTCGATGAGTTCAGATTCCTGCTGGATTGTGGCTGGGATGAAAAACTGGAAGAGACTTATGTCAAGGAATTGAAAAAGTACCATTGAAATACATCTAGTTCTATTCAGTCATGACGTAATGTAATAACATTTTCTCTGGGTATATTGCCGTTTCAGACACGTTCAACGAATTGACGCAGTGCTGATAACGCACCCGGACTTATTGCATTTAGGAGCCTTGCCGTATCTCGTTGGAAAATGCGGGCTAAGTTGTCCAATATATGCAACAGTTCCTGTTTTCAAGATGGGACAAATGTTTCTCTATGACTACTATCTCTCCCGACACAATGTCGAAGACTTTGACATGTTCAACTTGGATGATGTAGACTCTGCTTTTGATAAAATAAACCAGCTTAAGTATAACCAGAGTGTTAATTTGAGAGGTAAGAAATGAATTTTATTTTAGTCCTGGGCATTTATTTTCCAGAGGTTCTTATGTTATTTGGTGTATTGAAGAATCTAACATCCTTATGTTTGTAACACGTTTTGCTACGCTTCTCAGGTAAAGGATACGGCATAACAATAACACCGCTAGCCGCCGGTCACATGCTAGGTGGAACAATATGGAAAATTGTCAAAGTTGGCGAAGAAGATATTTACTACGGAATGGACTACAATCACAAGAAGGAGAGGCACCTCAACGGCTGTGAATTGGAAAAAATCCAGAGGCCGTCGCTTTTTATTACTGACGCTTACAATGCAACTTATACGCAAGCAAGGCGGAGGACACGTGATGAGCAGCTCATGAGTAAGTGTAAATTCTAATATATTCACATTGTTTAGTAGAAATGAGTCATTCATTATAGTTTATAACCAATTCCTTAGCTAAAATTTTGCAGACACTTCGCGGAGGCGGAAATGTCTTATTAGCCGTGGATACCGCAGGACGAGTTTTGGAACTGGCTCATATGCTCGATCAGCTCTGGAGGAATAAGGAATCTGGCCTATCCGTATATTCTCTAGCATTTATCAATAATGTCGCCTATAATGTGATGGAATTTGCAAAGTCTATGGTACTAAATATATTTTATGGGACTTTAAATATCTTCTAGATTGTATTTTCTATATGCGTTTTGAGTTTTCTAGATTGAATGGATGAGTGACAAGTTAATGCGGAGCTTTGAGGGTGCGCGAAACAACCCTTTCCAATTCAAACATCTTAGTATTTGCCATACTTTGGCTGAATTAAGCAAAATTTCCTCACCAAAGGTATAGTGCTTGGATTAGCAGCATGATTATTAGTAGCTATAGCGTTAATATATCAAAACTCACTCAACTGGAATAATAGTCTTTGTTAATAACTTGTCATGAAAAATTTTCTTGGGTCTATGTAGGTCGTTCTCACAAGTAGTCCAGATTTAGAAACGGGGTTTGCAAGAGACATTTTTATGCAATGGTGTCAGGATTCCAAGAATTGCGTTATTTTGACAACACGTGCTGGACCTTCCACTTTGGGCAGACTACTTGTGGATGATCCAACTTGTAAAAACATTGAATTGGAAGTGAAACAAAGAGTACGTTTAGAAGGACGAGAGCTTGATGAACATTTCAGAAAGGAGCGAGAAAAGGAATATCGAGTGAAGAAAGAGAAGCGGTCTGTAGTTTATAAACTCAATTTAAATTTTAAGTCTTTCAATTTAAAATGTTTATAAAATGTTTAGAAAGTGTATTTTTTCACTTGTAGAGAGGAAATGATGGATTCAGACGATTCCGAAGATTCAGACTCTGAAATCAAGATAACAGGCATTTATCATGGAAATCGAATTAGTCATGACCTATTTATAAAGCCTGGAATGGAAACGAAAGTGGAAACGGGACTTTTCAAGTCTGCCAAAAGCAAGTACCCGGTCTATCCTTATTTGGATGAGAAAATTAAGCAAGACGAATACGGCGAATTCATTAAGTAAGCTGAAAATAGGTTTAATTATATTTTCCGAACAAATTAATCGAATGGCACTTTTTAATATAGGCCGGAAGAGTTTACGTTAAATGAAAATCCAACAGACGGTTCAAAACAAAAAGGAGAATCCAAGTATTTTGGAGGTTACGCTATGAACGAATTTGATGATGAAGTTGAAATTCCGACGAAGTGTTTAAAAACGCGGCAAGCCATGGCTGTTAATTGTCAAATTCAGTTCATTGACTTTGAAGGAAGATCTGACGGGGAATCTATACAGAAAATCATTGAGCAAATGAAACCAAGGCGGCTCATAATTACGCGTGGTTCTGTGGAGAACTCTGCGACGCTCTCCAAAACCGTGTCAAGGTCATCACCTGATTCGAAGATATTTATTCCCAATGTTGGTGAGATTGTGGATGTTACTTCGGAAAGTCAGATATATCAAGTAAAACTTCGAGACTCCCTTATGTCGTCCATTAATTTCCGGAGAGGAAAAGACGCTGAAATTGCTTGGGTTGATGGACGCGTCGTATTCAAAGGAGATGAGGCTCCAGAAGAGCCTGGAACTTCATCAGCCACCGAAATCGATGAAGTTCAACTTCTAGTTCCAATGTTAGAACCGCTTGCGTCTTCCGAGGTAGATATATCAATTAAGCTTAAATATTTATTTATATATATTTATTATTTCATTGCGTTGAGTTTCATTGCTGAATTTAATTACAGGTGGACCCACACCATACTGTTTTTGTTAACGAATTGAAGTTGTCGGATTTCAAACAAGTACTCACTAAGCACGGAATTCCTTCAGAATTTTCTGGCGGAGTGCTCTGGTGTGCTAATGGAACAGTTGCATTACGAAGAGTAAGAATTAAAATATCGTTTGAAAATGAAATCAATTATTCCATTTAAAAAAGTATTTAAATCTTTCCTTTCATATCTAGCAAGAGGCTGGGCGCTTGGCCGTCGAAGGCTGCCTATCCGACGAGTATTATGTTATCAGAAGTCTCCTTTACGACCAATATGCCATATTATAGCGGCAGTTTGTTTAGCATTATGAGCACTTTTTTTTTAATAACAGTCTCTAAGGCTATTTTTTTTAGAAATAAATTATTTAAATTCTCCAGTTTAAGCAACCGCAGATGCTTTCCGGGAGAACGTTAGAAGTATGAGCAGCATCATCTTGTAAAATGTAAGGCGGTTCAATTTACCAATTTTTTCTAATTAATTAGCGATTACGAAGTTACCTGTGTGACAAGCAACATAGAAGAGATAATAATTGCCCATCGGAGCATTGTCTTGTAATAGTTTTCCATCGGCAACTTGCAACCTGTCGGGTAGATGGTCAATTCCTGTTCCAGCCTCTTGTCACCGTTTGTTTCAATGTCTTCTACTCTCGGGACATTGTTGTGGGCGCAAGGTCGCATTGTAAATATAGAACAACAGCTAAAGGGTATAAATCCCAAAGGGTAGCCTTCAAGGGCGTCAACTTTGTTCCAGTCCTCATAGGAATAGAAGCCACAACAATGGAAGTCCATTTGTATTATGTCCATCCCAGCGTGGAATTTAGGCGTTATCCAGTAACCCTGTTGCGTTTAAGATAATACAGCTTTCATCAACAATAATAATTAAAGTTGTAGTTCACAAATACGAAATAACTTGAAACATTGATTACCTGGAGTAGTTCGAGAAACTCTTCTCCGAAGATTTCTACTACATCATGAAAATGGAGAACGGCAATCAAGATTGTCGTTAATGCAACAAGGGCTGAAACGGCGTAGCAAATGACCATCGTCCAGTCACTTAGGCTCCTCCCTCGAACATCGCTCAGCTTAAAAAATATTACATATAGGGTGAGAAGCGTCGCCGTGGAGGCAGCCATTCCTATAAAGGAGAGGACGAGGGTGACGCTGGAGCCTCCAAACGTTATCCACAAGTACTTGGCAGCAATAGCATGGACAATAGGAATAAAAATGAAGGCCGCGGCGGCATACAAGAATAGAAGTCCCAACATTAACGTAATTAAATGAAAACGAAATCCAGGCCTTTGGCGTCTTCTAAAGTCTCCGCCCCTGTTGCTGCTCATCTCCTCATCTCTACCAATCAGCGATTCCGACTCAGAGGGGGCTGAATGAGCACGTGACCTTATTTTCTTGAGCTTTTCCTTGGCCTTGTGGACACCTTTTCCTACTTTGGATTTGACGCTTTTAGATCGATGCCTTCCCATTGGCTGCCCTTGAATCACTTCCCTCTTCGGGAAGATTGCTTCGAGCCTCTTTAGGTTTCGCTTATATTCGTTCTTCGACTCTGGAATTTCACTCTGTCCTATCCCTGCTTCTGTTCGAAACGCAGAAGCGATTTTACCAACATGCATTTCATCCCAGTAACCCCAAATTCCAGAATTCGGCGTTATTTCTAATGTTAAATGTTTCACAAAGAGTAATGCGAATCGCCAAGGGAATTCGACACTGCGCGCGCAGAAGCCTTCCATGATCTTGAGGACCCCTTTTACATTCTTTCAATTTTATTTAACTGAAATAATATTTTAATTAATTATGTAATTATCGTTAATGATAATACTATATTTAGTTATTTTGGTCTCCGAAACAATGTTGATGAACGTTGAGTCTCTAGCGAAAATTGGACATTTTTATCTAATCCCTTCCGTGAGGTGGTCAAGGACCCTTAAGTACCTTTCCCTGCATTATCCTTTCAGATTCTTTTGCTTTATTGTCAAATCTAGAGAATTCTGTGTACTCAAGGCTGTTTTACATCAACTTTCGATTTCCTTCAAAACAAAAATAAAATGGGACAGTACGACTTTGGAAGCCTATCAAGGCAAAGCCTGAAAATATTAATACAAAATATAATTTGTACAAAAACAAAATTATTCTTCTTTCGTAGTTCAATTTAACAATCATCGAGTTTAAACGACATTTTGTGTAATACTAAAACCTGAGTCTTCCATTTACAATGCAGTTTCGTCGATTCATTTCCGTTACAATACTCTTCACCATCCTCCGAAACGCCGCCACAACCCTCGAGGACACAACTGCGACAATAATCAGCGATTTCACTGAAATCTTTGAAAACGGAAATAATGCTACATCACTGGGCAGAGACTTAGGACTGAATGAGAGCGTACCAGAAGAAACACTACTGTTAACGACAGTGACGCCAGTGACCGCTGCGGCCGTTCCAGATGACTACCTCAATTGGTTCTTCCATCACGCATTTAACAAACTGGACGAATTCTTCCAAAGAGAAGATGAAAAGTAATTAAAAATAACGTTGAAAAAAAAAAATGAAATTCTGTTCTAGAAAGAAGTAAAGCAAGAGAGTATCTTAATTTTCAGAGACATCCAAAAGGGATCTGCCGAGGATTGGCGACAGAACAACAATTGGAAAGTACGCGTTAGTAGAGTTATACTGAAGTTGGTGCTAATTATATTGGCAATTGTGAGCAGCGTTCTATTTATTCTTGGCGTGTTCCTGTTCATGCTTGTATCTTTCCTTGTCTTGAAATTTTTAGGCCATATTTTTCAGTGCTTTCAGGAGAACCGGAAACACAAGAGCAATAGTACCACGTATCATGTTAGCGTGTAGAAAACATATATGGAATTATAATAAAAATATAAATTGACACTGCATCTTGAAAACATGTCGTTTTGATAAATGTTTTGAAGTTTATATTAGTTTAATTTGGAAGTTTCCATTTGTGATCGTGATTCGGTTAGTTTTAAGTAAATTGGCTGGAATCAAGCATTTGGAAGTTTCCATTTGTGATCGTGATTCGATTAGCTTGAAGTAAATTGGCTGGAATCAAGCATTTGGAAGTTTCTATTTGTGGTCGTGATTCGATTAGTTTGAAGTAAATTGGCTGGAATCAAGCAGGAAGTTGAGAAGCCAAGTCTCCTAGGTTGTAAAGGCCACAAACTTTATTGGCTGGAACGGCTTTGTCCAGCATCTTGGGATAAGCCAAGTTCAAATTGGACATAATCGCTTGAAATTCTTCTAGCGTTTTGGTAAGGCGTGGATTCAGCGCTTTCTCTTCACCAATGGTGGAACAGGTCATCCCTACAAGGAAATGTCAAACTATGAAATATTTTCAGGGTTTCCGTTTTGGAACGGTACAAAATTTACGAATCGCTGACCTTTATAGTCATGCGCAGGGTATACCAGGTAATCCTCGGGGAGAGTAAATAGTTGGGAATGAACAGACTTGTATAGCGATTCGCTGCTCCCTTCCTGGAAGTCCGTTCGTCCACAGCCACGAATAAGGAGCGTATCGCCGGTGAAGACCTGTGAATATATTGAATAAAATTAAATAAGCTTGAATTCTTTTTTTTATAATAAATTTTTAATTAAAACGGCTCGTTCGCGGTCGCAACGCACCATTCGCCCGGCAGGGAAGATATAGCACACGCAACCATTAGTATGTCCTGGTGTGGAACGAACTTCGAGCTCGAAATTTCCAAATTGAATTGTTTCTCCGTCGTTCACGTGTGCGTCAGCCTCGGCACCGGAAGCATCTGCAATGACCGAAGTTAGGCTCTTCCCAAGCATCAACTTCAAGCGCCCGGAACCGGTGATATGATCAGCGTGGCTAAGAACGGACGAAACATGAGAAAGTGATAAAAACGTGGATTAGAAACGTGGACCCTCACACGTGCGTGTTCATGACATGCTTGAGCTGGATTCCAAGGTCCTTGGCCAATTGGGCATCTCTGTCCGCATGCTCAAAGACCGGATCAATAAGGATCCCTTGACGTGTCTCAGGGTCCCCCAGTAGGTACGAATAGGTACAACTCTCCCTATCAAAGAGCTACAAAGAGTATGAAATTGAGGTTAAACTCTTGAAGGGTCCTTGATAAGATCTTACATCCGAAGGTAAGGATTTACCTGTCTAAAAATAAAGGGGCGACTTGGCGTCACTGGAGGAGCAGCGTTGGTTGTAGCGGCCATTACGCGGCAGTAGTTGAGAAAGCGGACACTTGAGAACGGCAGGCTGGCAAAGGCAAATAGGAACTTAGAAGAAAGTGGACGAAATAATGTCATCGATTTGGCAGTATTCTAAAAATCAACCAATATATCTTATACGAATATACCTTGAGTTTCAGTTGTCCTCGCCAAGGAAAAAGCAGTTGGTTAATTAGAATCAAGAGTTTAGAACACGAAGAATTTTGGAATTTCGGACAAGCAATTAGGTTGAAATTTTGAACTCAAATTTCAAATGACCTTCTCCGTTGACCCTCTTTGAAGAATGGCCTTTCACAAAGGCGCAAGCGCAAGCGATCAATGACATAGGAAGCACTTTGCTTATTTTATTCAACCTAGAACTTAGCTACAAGAGTTTCCATGCTATTTATAGAAATATTCATTTTTTGTTGTAATTTATATAATTTTGTTAGTTAATTTTAATTAATTTCAAAAGTATGTTGTTGAAATGAAAGCTGCCAATGGTCCTCTAAATATTGGAGTTCTAAATGAATTTAAGATTAAAATATTTATTAGAAGCATATGATAATTAATAATTAATAAATTTATTTATTTGTTAAGTACAGAAAATAAAATAAGTATTAATTAATTTTAACAAAACTAAAGACCAAAAAAATGGAATCCTCAAAAATGAACAATGAAACAGATTTGGTAAAGAGGAAGGCAATAGAGTTGATTGTTGTAAGCATGCGCATGCGCAAGCATTCCTATTTATTTACTGTTTTCATTATATTGTTCAATCTTCAATCATTTTCTACGAAACCACTTATTTGATTGATCAATTTAATTATTAAACTATCAACTATATTTAATTATATAATTATTTAATCAATTAAAATCTAAGCGAGGCAACTTGTTGTGTTGCCTTGGACTCCATTTTTGGATTGATCAATATTGAGCAGATTCATCACAACAGAACAGACAAGACACAATAATGCAATGGAAAGGGTGATTTCGTCTACAACAACGTCAAAGTCTGCATTTCGAACAGCTTTAAAAAGGTCAGTCAACTGCAGCAGGATTCGAAAGACAATTTAATTGATAGGTAATTGTGTCTAGGAATTAACTTTGTGTTCTGGGATAGCTGTGGGAACTGCACTTGTCTCTTCACTATTGCTCTACTGCTTCATTTGCATAAACTTTGTCTATCCTGCTCAAGAGAAGCCCCAAAGGCATAAAGAAATATGGAAGAGCCATCGTGGTATGCAGCAATTAGTATTCGATCATTAGATTTAGATAGATGAATTGAATAATGAATACTTTATGATTTCGTTACGTGTCGGACCATGACTTAATATTGGTAACTTGGAATCGATAGGGACATCGGTGATGAGTACCTCAGGTGGTGTCGAGGGATCAGTCTGCCAAGTTACCTAATTACGCTAATCCGACCTGAAATCATGGCCTATGTAAGCGGATGTCATCTGAAGTTTGTCCAGCTGAGCTTACCAAACTGCCAAGTCCTTCGAATGTTTCATCCCGGCCTTGAAGGAATTGAACTCCTGGAAGGGAAACCTATTCAAGGGATCTTTGCTCTTGCCGAAAAGGCTCGAAACCCCCGGATTCATGTTTACAAATTTGATAATGACAGGGACGTTCTAATATCTGAATTAAAGGGTGAGCTTTTTTCCAGCTACCAATGTCAGTTTTAGTTTGGGTCAATAATGCCTTGGTTGGATGTGACTAGGCGCCGCAGAGAATCGCTTCCGAGCTATTCGTTTCAGCGACGATGATTTCTTATTGGCCCTTAGTTGTGTCTCTGAACTATGTATTTCAGTCTGGCGCTGGGCCACGGGAGAACAGATAATGGTTGTGAATTGTTTGGAAAAGGGTTATGAATCTGACCTGTTGATATCGTAAGTTTTCAATTAATGCACGTAAAATGTACAAACGATACTGAATTTCAATTATTTTAGTCCAATAAACAGCGATATTTGGGTTGAATGGTCGCAGAGCTACATTACATTCTATGAGCTGACAACGTTCAGTAACGACAAGACAGTGATTCGTAGTGAAGTAGCACTGCCTCGCAATGAGTTCGAGTTCATCTCCGATCAAGTTGATCCAAGACGTGGCAGCCCTTACAATATTGATATTGTTTCAGTTGTATTCGACTTTCGTGGGCTAGTTTACGTTCTTGATCATGTCAACGGGATTCACAAAGTAAAGAAAAACTAAAACTCCTTATTTCAAACATATTTCATCTTCCCAATGACTCGTTAAGTCCTCGTCATGATGTTTATTAAAAAATTATTTAGATCAGCGTTGAAGAAAAGGTAATCATGCCTTTAGGGTCAGTCGAATTGACCCATGAAGCTCATGGAGTCGTCATTGAATGTATTGTTCCCTACGGAAAATGCATTGCTGCTCTTTTGAGTTCTGGCGTCTTTCTAGTGAGTATCACAATTCTTTCCTTTTAGCAAGCTAAAAGTACAAAGCGTCTTTTTATTTCTGATTATATTTTAGATTCTGTTTGAGGAAGACGATCAAATCAAGGTCAAAGGGCGACTCGACTTCCCATCCGCCATTCGCAAGTACATTCGAAATCCTTGTGCTACACATCCCAACTTGTCTTTCTATGCCATCACGGACATTGTAAGACATCAGTTTACTTCAGAATTAATTCAAAGCACAGTTCATTTAATTTCTTCAGGAAAAGCGCGTCGAGTGCGTTTTAGATGGGAAAATGAGAGCCCACTATGCTATTTTGGATTTGACTCTTAGCGAAATTCAATCCATTTGTTTTATCGAAAGAGACGCTCAATATGTGGGCGCAGTGAGCGAAAAAGGAGCTGTTTATATACTGGACGTTGATACTGGAAATATTGTATGTCACTTCCCGCAATATACTACAGTATACTATTTCTATTCGAATTTGTTATATATAATTTGGGCTTTTCAGTTTACGAGATGGAAACTTCCGTTTTATGCTGAATCCATAACTTGTCATCCATTGTTGCCTATGGCGGCCATTGGGACAGCAGATGGATGCGTCATGTACTTAGACATTCGCGATCTGACAAACCCTCAGATTATTCACCGGAGTTTTCTTTGCGAAGATACAGGTGTCCACTTTATTATTTCTTACAAAATTAATGAAAGGTACAAGAGGAAGCGTGACAATTTTTAATGATGCATCTAGAAATTGACAAGTTAGCATGGACATGTCGAGGTCGATATATGATCGCTGGAGATTCCCAGCGTCGTCACCTCTTCCTGACTTATGGTCTTCCCTCCATGGAATTTCACTACTTAGATTATAGCAACCTACCAGGTCAATGGTTAACAGCGAAATCTTCAAGTTGTTTTTGCAGGTAAGAGATCGGTATATTGAATACAAATTATTCTCTAGGTGCTATTCGAGCCATCAACACTCCGGCCAGTTACAAGGATAAGCGTATTCAAGTGGTTCTTCAGGAAGCAGATTCAGATGAAGTTCCGTTGCAAGTGAACAACTACAGATTGGACGGAGAGAGCCTGGAACTCGTCGCCTCTCAACTTTTGGACGCTCCAATCAAAACACTCTGTTTCTCAAGTTTTAAAAAACTGATGTACGCCTATACATGCGAAAACCACTGCGTTGGAATGCTTTTCTTCACAGAAGATGTACTAGTTTTGATTCTTATCATAATTTTAAGCCCGTGTCATTTGAGTGATGACTACGAACTTCACCTTTACAGTTGCATGCTGGTGGTCTTATGGAACCTGACATTCAATTTGAGGGTGACCTACCTCTCCATGTGAACCGAATACTATTGTTGGGGGATCGACTCTACAGTTTCGGCGAGGATGGTTATGCCATGCAGCATCTGCCTCCAGCACCTAAGGCTACGACACTTCAAACGGAAGAAGTCCTCCAAACTCACTTTCCCGCCTATGATGGCATCAGGGACGCTGTTTTAAGTATGGACGGATGTCACCTCCTTGCAATTGGGAATGACAGCACTATTGTTCATGTCCAACTGAAGTATTGTGATTGAATTAGCCTTTCGATACTTAAAATTTTAGCAATCTCAAGATATACATTTCAGGCCCAAATCAGAAACACTAAGCTGGGCGTTGATGGGATTCGGTTTGGACATGGATCGTGTAATTAGTGTGCAAATGAAATACTTTGATTCCATTGACATCCGAAAAGACAGTAGTAAACAAAAATTCGAAAAAAAAAGCTTTTGTCGAGTATTGTGTGCAATGGACACTAATTATACACGTTTTAATTTGCCTTTCTAGAGATAGGCCATGATGAAATCGACCTCTATATGCAGTCTGTATATGATGAAAAACTGTACCAGACACGACGAAACGAAACGTTAGTAAAATCTGTGAAAGATGGATTGGCTGCAATCAAAATAAAAGTAAGTCACTGGCCAATATTTTTTTAATTTGTAATGTCCACAAGCTTTATCACAGATTCTACGGTTCATGCTGGAACGTTCCTATACGTCTAACTTTTTCTTAGGTCCAGGAGCTGATTCAGTTGAATTCTACGCGTGAGCAAGCCGAGCAACTTCGACTAGAGGAATTTGAACTGGATGATGACATTGAGGAGATAGAGGCTAAAGCGTGTGAAAATGATAAGCAGATCGCTAAAATAATGATCATGACGCTAATTGAAGAGAGAGACAAATGGGCCGGTCGTATGAAACATATCATGTGGGAGGATTTTGAAGTCAAGATGTGCCAAATTAATGTGAGGACAATCGTTGCGTTGGTTTAACATCAAATTGTAATTGGTAGTTTACTCAAATTGGGTAGGGATTTAACGTAAATCAAGAGGTCTCCAACTACCCTCTTCGTCCTCATATTGAATCAAATATCAAGGAACTTGAAGTTCTCAGGCATGAGAGGAGGCTCGAAAAGAAATTGTTGGCAGTTGACAGAGAGTTGGGCCGTGCTCGAGAGGAAGCAATTTCAAAAGTTTTTCGTTTCGTAAAGAAACGGAGGGTGAAGAAACGAGATATTGATCTCAGTAAATATCCGCCTCATCTCCGAGATGAAATGCGGTGATTCCTTCTAAACTGTCAAATTAAAATATTATTGAAGAAAACCTTTAAGAAAACGGCTGGATTTTAATTTCAGAAAGCTATTGAAGGATATGCCATTAGACAGCGATTCAGATGAGTTGGAAGATGGTGGTAGCGACATTGTTTTTAAGCAACTTATTTCCCCAAGTCAGCAACAAAGTGATGACAACTTAGAAGACGAGGAAGATGAAGTTTCGGAGAATGAGGAGGAAGAGGAAGATACAGAAGAGGAAGAGGAAATTGAAGATGAAGCTGAGGTGGATGAAGAAGATGCCGAAGAGGAAGAAGAGGGAATATTGGAAGTTGAATTACCGGAAGAAGAAATTGAAGACAATCTTGAAGGAATTGAGTTTGAAGGTGAAGTTGAAGAGTACGAGGGTGAAGAGCTCGGTGAAGTTGAAGAAGAATACGAAGGCGAAGGGCTGGAGCTGGACGGTGAATTACCGGATTTTTTCCTTTCTCCAACTTCAATGCAATCTCTTGTATCTATTCCAACCTCCGGAAGCGGACACGGAGGAAGTAACGAAGAAGAGGAAGAGGAAGCGCAATCTGTTTCAGAGGAGTCTGAAGATGTTGAGGATTATGAAGAGCCCCCAATCCCCCTGAATATGGATATTTTGACACCGGAAGAATACTTTGTCCGACGTAAACGTCCGAGAAAGAAGCGTCGAATGGCCCTTCGAAAGGCAAATGACGACGAGGATGATGATACTAAGATGTGGGTTGAGGAGGATGATAGCAGCGATCAGAGTGAATCTGACAATGAGAGGCAAATCAAGCGTGAAGAGGAGCGTTCCATTCGATTAAGCGATATGCTCACCTCAGAGGACGCACAAAGAAGAAAACTGCTTCAGTTCCTCTACTCTGGCAGTTTGACATATGAATTATTCCAGCCAAATTCACTTCTTTACGAGCAATTAGATTTGGCAGCTCTCCATGAAATGCATTCACAAATTAAAGCGCTAGTCGTAATAATATTAAATCGTGTTATTTTTATTTGCTTACTTTTATTTGAGTATTTTTTTTTCAATATTATTAGAACGAAATCCGGAAACTAAAGGCTTATTTTAATGAAGCCTTCGATGAACTCAAAACTGCCAAAGCAGTGGAAATAGAGGAGATCAATGCTCGTAACACCAGAATTCGCCAAATCGCTGAATTCTTTGAAATCTATATCGAAGTCAAAGATCATGAACCAACTGTGTTCGAAGAACCGGAGAAAATATTCACAGCTCAAGATGCCGAGGTAATCCATCTCGAAACAGACTAAAATTAAGACGGGTATATATTAATACAATTCGTCGTTAGATTGGATTGGAAAAACCGATTAGCGATGAAGAGAAAGAAAGTCTAGTGATTGCTGAAGCGGCTCGAGTTGAAGCGGAAAACGCTGAAACATCTAGAAAGAAATTATCAGAATCAGCACCAACTCAGCGTCACGAAGATATGGTTAAAACAGATATTCCAAAGCCAGGCTTCATGGTAGACAAGGAAGAGTGGAAGTGGAGTCCGGAAGAAATGGTACATTTATTGAATTACATGGGTTTGAATTACTAGTTACATGCAATTCCGTATCAATTCAAGGAAAAGGCGGCCGACTACTATAGGCAACTTGAAGTTCTTGAGGCCGAAGTAATCAATCTCAAAACAAACTAAATTTAAGATGGGTATTAATACAATTTGTTGTTAGATTGAATTGAAAAAACTTATTAGCGATGAAGAGAAAGAAAGTTTGATTGACGAAGAAGCAGCTCGCGTTGAAGCGGAAGATGCTGAAACCTCTAGCATGAAATTAGCAGACCCTAATAATGCCGAATCCCAGTCAACTCAGCGTCGCGAAGTTATGCTTAAAATTGATATTCCAAAACCAGACTTCATGGCAGTCAAGGAAGAGTGGGAGTGGAGTGCGGAAGAAATCGTATGCAATGATTAGATTTATTGAATTACCTGGTTTTTGATTACAAGTTACATGCAATTTTGTATCAATTCAAGGAAAGAGCGGCCGACTACTACAGACAAGTTGAAGTTCTAGAAAAAGCAAGGGTGGAGAATCGAATGGAATTGGAATCGGAGTTGCGTGCACTTTTAAAGGCTAATGCAGACGCAAAGAATCAGTTTGATTCAAGACTTAAAAAATTACAAGAATTTAAAATGCTGCACGAGCTCTGTGTCAGGATGGAAGAGGTTAAAATAAGTCGTATAGTCCGTCATATAATGAAACGTTTTGAAATTGAGGCTGAAGAAGAGAGGCTTGACAATTTACTCAAAAAACTACAAATTGCAATTAAAGCAACACATCGCCTTGCCGCTGACTTAGCCTCACGAGTTGACAATTGTACGATACAGTACAATGCCATTACTGAAAAGGAAAAGCTCCTGGAAAAAACTTTTCGTATGGATTTGGGAGAAGTTGGATACTTCTATGATACTTTTGCAAAGATGTACAAGTGAGTTGAATTGGACTAATTAGAATTATTTATGTTGAGATAGAGATCTTATTAAGATGCATTTTCAATTCAGAAAGCGACCAAAAGTGAACTTCAAAGCTGACAAGACCGGGGAATTGATGCGGGTGGTGATTCGTGCTCTAGCTGCTCAGAGCGTTCGGCTTCATCAAAATGATAGCGAGGGACATCACGCCGTTGAAGCGATTTATGAGCTGGATGATCCAATGCAGACTCCTGTGGGTTGTCCCAGGTCCACGTGGGACCGTTTCTGCCGCCTTCGGCATGAAAAAATAATTTGCGAATATGAAGCCAAACTAATTTCCGATGAGCTCAATATTTTGCATAAAGTTTTGAATACATTCAAAGGACGTGAGTCCGAAGGACAACAGTCAATCGCTGGGCTACTCTCTGACCTATCCCGACAACGTGACCTTCGACTTGGGCACACGCATAATGTCGAGTTTCAAATGGTTTTACGAGATGGACAAATAGAACTACCACAGGCTCTTGTGCGGCGTGACTTTTATAATGCCCTACTCATTCAAAAACGTTTAGTGGAAGAATGTAACGTTAATATTAAGGTGCTCAAATCGTTTAAATAAGGCCAAGATAATCAATAACTGCAATTACTTAGCATTTGACACATGCACAATTTCTTGACCATTTAGAAATACGAAAGCAAGAAACTAGCTGGACTGGAGAGAGCTAAAATCCAGCATCGTACTGTAAAGCAAATTGAATGGAAATTCAAAAAAGTCCAACTTGAAGAAAAACACGCCCAAGAAAAACTGCGTGACATCAATACTCTTCGAGTAATGTTGATACATCATTATTGTGCTATCCAACAAGCTAATACCCTTTCGTTTTATATATTATCTAATTTAGATTACAAAGGAAGTCGTCAAGTTTTTGCACACTTATGATGACTTCAAATCAGAGGAACAGCGCCGCTTGGAAGCCGTTCGCAAACTTGAGGAAGGTTTTAAGAAGTTCCATGACAAAATGATGTCACAGCAAGACAACGTTTGGAAGCGCCTCAAGGCCAATGTCATGAACACTGTTCACGATAGCGAGCAGAAGAAAAAGCTCGTTCAAGAGCGTAACTTGAACGTCAGCGATCGTCGTATGATGTGCAACGTTGGAGATCGGGCAGAGATCTTACAAAGTCATCGGGAGAGGTATGTATTTAGGTTTAACGGTTTTGGTCACCATAGGTTGATATTATGATATTGATTCTCCCCGATTAGAATGTTGGTGATCATGAGAAGTGCCTACTTTATGCGCCGTATTGCCAAGAATGCTGAAGAAATATTTTGTCTAGAAACAGAATTGGATCGACTCTACAAGAAAACATTCCCCCTACTTTAAAAAGTTAGTTTTAACTACAAACAATATAACATGGCTCGGCTCAATCATTCAATTTGTGAGTTGTACTTACTCTTAAGTCTCTAACTTGAAGGCGTAGTGGAAATCTAAGCATACATGCGATAGCGATGATCAGCGTTTAGTATGGACTAGAAGCATTCAACAAATGTAAACTTTAGAGCCGCAGCATTCACAACTTCGTATAAAAGCATTTCTAGGTCAGAGGCCAGTCGAGGAAATACCTATACTTATTTTTAGAAATTTGAAAATCTGTCCCGAAAGGAGTCTATTTATTGCCTTTATGAAGGGATTTGTTTGTAATCCTCTCCGCTCCGAGTGCACTACCTAGTATAATAATTCTAAAAACACTAATAGGAGACGTTGTTTAAAATTAATGTTAATTTAATTCTTAACTAATTGATTCAAATTATGCCTTACCTTTTAGCGTTCGAACAGTAGCGCCGATTTTTTTAATGACTTCTCATCTAAAACTAACTACTATGACTATCAAACTGTCTCGATTACTACTATGCACTCTAAAGTGGTCTAGACATTTATTCTCTCATTGAAGAGTGGGCATCAGCTGATGTTTGTTATTGATATCAGCTGATGGCAGTAATTGTAGGAAATGCTTCTTAAATGCACGTTTTAGCATTACGACCACCAAAAGGATAAGAGATCATTTGGAATGCAAGGTTTCTGCAAATAAATACCTTCTGCAGAAGAGCATATGCTAACATTGGATATGGACCAAGAAGCGCAATAATAACAACGCAGTTGTGCACATTGGACTCATTCCCACTTGGCACTCCACTTCGCCAACTTAGTCCTTAGCAAGTCACCTTCGAACCACGGAAGACAGACCACAAGAACTCCCCTCGTTTGAACCTGTTCAAATAGCTTTCTTTTCTAAAGTGTGCCAAATGCAAGTCCCCGTTGTGCGTGCCCCACTTTTATGTTGTCATTTGGCAAATGCGTAGAGAACGACTCGAGGAAGGCACGGATGAAAGGCCAGGGAGAGATTCGGAAATTCGATAATTCAGTGAATCATTGAGGATTTGTTGGAGCTGCTGCTACTGTGGGAAACTAGAAAACAAACTGGTTGCATTTCCGTTTGTTTGGAATAGACCTTAGCAAAAGTAATTGGAAACGAGAAATGATTGTGTCGTAGCAGGTATTGCGGAAGGAGGGTGAGCTACCTCATGCCCCTTTCCTGGGCCGACCTTCTCAAATTGGCTGGTAACGGCGAGAGGAATACGTTGGTAGTGCCTTTTAGTAGATTGCAAAATTTCTGGAGATTGACGAAGTCATAGAGCGTAGAGTTAACTGGGAATTCGGATTATTCGGATTCGAGAAGTAATCGAAGTCTTTAGCCATGCCATCGTTACTGGACGCCATTGAAGCGAAGTATGGTACGGAGGATATGGACGCCGAGGCACCCATCGGAATCTACGTTCCAAGGATCGGACCACGGAAATCAATCCCAAGGCTTTTGGTAAGCTATTCCTAACTTATAAAATCTTAAAATTATCCTTTTAGAATGTCCACCTAAAGCGCTAAGAATACATTTTTTATGTGTTATAAATTAGAATTATGCAAAATGGATTCCATTCCGGATATGGTAGACATCTTTCTTTTCTCCAATTTTCTTAAAATGCCTAACAATAATAAGCAATCCAAGCACCACCGTAAAGATATTTAGTTTGCCTCAAGGTCATGCTTCTTTTTAATTTGCACACAATATAAATGATGTGGTGAAATGAGTAAAAAAAAAATTGCAGTCAAAGGGAGCCGTGCCTGGCTTTTGTGTGAGCCTCAATTAGCCAAATCACTGCTTGCGTAACGTTGAGTGTCGATTTGATTATTTTTGCTTCGTAAAAAGTGTCCGTGTCTTAAATGTGGCGAAAGCGTCCCAAATCGCCTTAAGAGAGTCAATTTGCTCTGCAATATAATGTCGTCGCACACGATGAGCGAGTTGCGAAGTTGCGATTTGCGAATAAATGTGGTTTCCCATTAAACCAGGGTTTCATTCTGTGGTCGTTGTCTTGTCTTAGCACAGGAATAAGTGATTTCGAACGATTTCAAGTTAGCACTAGAACCTAATGTTGAACAAGAATTCAATTTCGCAAGAGGATTATTCCAATGACGAAAATATTCTGAGCGTTTATGGAGTACGCTTGTTCTCTAGTATATTTCGCTTTTAGCATCTATTTTTGAATACTGTCTAAAGTTTTGAAAAAAAGAGTATGGATTATGGTTACATTACATTTTTCCCTGATGGTTAGGTACTACAAATCTATTCGGAAGTATTCGAAACCATGAAGAGTGCATGATGAAAAACTGCATTTTTTTTAATGAGGCGAGGATTGCATGTTTAATTACTCAAGCATTTATGTGACGCTCACTTGCTAGAAATGTTGTAACTTTTGGCATATGGAAACAATTAAGTAATTACTAAATAGCTAAGAATATGTGTTTTCTGTTTTACAGATATTGAATGGTTGTGGCGTTGACTCGGCAGGAGAAGATTCCTGCCTGGAGAAGACTTGTGCTGGAATCCTGGAAATTGACCTTGCTCACAATAGACTGGAACGTTGGAACGAGGTAAAGGACTGAATTGTTTTTTCTATAGTTGCATTTAACTGACTTGCAGTATCCCAGTTATGGAAACACAATTATGTGAACACCATATCAATAGAGGTTGTAATTTACATCGACTTAGCATATGAAAGCCACACCCACAACACCAATAATACCAATAATAATTATTATTATTTAGCCGAAGGGAAGAAGCATTTTGTCTCACATTTTTGGAAATTCAACTTTTCATTTCTGTTTCTGCGCTGCTAAAAGTAAGATTTTATATAACCTGTGCCTGACCTGATTTTTCATTTGTAAACATACCTGCAAGAATTCAAACAACCAAAAACAATTTTTAACTAATTAAAATCCGAATACTTATATTTTATACACATTTTAAGGTACTAATTATGCAAAGTGGAAAATACTTTGTAACATCAAAATATTGTTTTCACAATACCAGCCTTAATTACGCAGAAACGCTTGCAGGGGAGGTTTCCATTGTTGACTTAACACTGTTGACCTCCGCAGTGACAAAAAACGTCGTCGTCGCCTAACATTTTGCGTCTACTCGTAATCTCGAGAAAATGAGTTATGAATGACAAGCGTTATCTACTCTCGTAAAACTTTCTGACACTTAAAAATTCCAGCTTCTTCCAGAAACCATTTTCTTCAAATGGAAAACTTTTAATTATGAACAAGAATTAGGCATTAGAGTAAAACGCACTTCTGACTTCTCATGGGGTGACCTAGTTTTGTTGCTGCTGGAATGCTGCCAAATATGATATAAATTTCACTCTAAAATAAAATGTAGTCCATGTTTACTTTTAGCAAAGACAAGCGAGAAATTTTTTTTTACTTTTATAAATCACCAAAGTAATTGAATATCACAATTCTCTGAATTTTTTTATTTTTAGATTTCTAAAATACTACAGTACTCTCCTTCTGCGTCCTTCTTGAACCTTAGTTTCAACAGTCTAGAATCGCCATTGAGCCTCGAGACGGCGTTCAATTTCCCATTTCTTCCACGGTTAAGTACCCTGATTCTGATTTCAACGAAAGTGTCTTGGGATTCAGTTTGGTTTCTTCTGCGCCGTGCTCCAACGCTGTCCGAACTACATCTTTCATTGAACGACTTTGATGGAGTGGACACATCAAACCAAAACAGCCCAAGACCACCGCAGCGATCATCCGCTGTTGCTGTAGAAGAAGAGTCAACTGTCCAAGAGTGTGGAAGTTTCAGCAGTGATAGTGGCCATGGAAGTTGTAGCGATGATGAAGAGAACATCACTTTCCCACACTTGAAGAGACTTATGTTTGATGGAAATCCAATCACGGATTGGGAACAAGTGGCAAAATTAGGTAAAATAAAAATCCCTGAATTGCATATGCGGAATATAATATGTCGACATTTTAATGTTGAATAATTTTAATTTAGTAATATTTTTAACATAATTATCTGACTTAATATTTTAATTAGTTTTAAATTTTATAATTTATTTAGGGACCCACTTCCCGGCACTTCGTCATTTGGGCTTAGCCGACTGTCCAATAGCTTCAATCGAGCAATATGGGTGCCAAGCATTCGAAAACCTGCAAAGTATTTCACTTTCCAATACATTTCTCCAGGATTTATCTCACATTGCGACTCTCAACTTTCTTCCGGCTCTAACAGAACTAAGAATCGCTGGAATTCCAGCTTTGAGTGAACTGACTGGTAGCTAATATTTGATTTATTTTGAAAAGCAAAAGTGAAAAGATATTTTTAATTTAAATTCACCAACAATTAATTATTAGCACATGAGAGGAGGCAGTTGCTAATCGCATTGTTACCGAGGATAAAACGAATCAACGGTGGGGCACCTATTTTGAGTCAAGAAAGAGAAGACGCAGAAAGGGCTTTCATTCGTCGCTTTGCGGGGATTGAAAATCCACCGCCGCGGTGAGTGTACAAATAAATAAGCGCTTTTAGAATGATTTTATACAACATTGTTATTGATAAAAAGGTATTTGGAACTGAGTGCTATCCACGGAGAGCTGGCACCGTTGATTGACGTCCAGCTTAAACCTACTACAAAGGCTCAAGTTCGAATCTGTTCTGGAAAAATTATGTTGGAGCGGCAAATTAGCGTCTATCAAACGACAAATGACCTCAAGGTGAGTAAATCATTACTTAACTGAATATTGAAGTATTTCACATTATAAATTCTATTATCTTTCTCAAATATCAGATAACGCTGGAAACTATCCTTGGAACTACTGCCAATAATATGCGCCTCTTCTACTCTAATCCTGAACTGGAAGGTGTTTTTGGGCGTGAAGAAATGAGATTTCCACAGAAACTGTTGTATTCATACAATATTCAAGATGGTGACGAGATTCACGTTGAACTCAAGACAGAACTACCGCCTCTCTCAACAAATCCCAACAGCAAGGAGGCGTTGCCATAAAATGTACCAATGTTGCGATTATAATCTCCGAAAGTTCGAATTAGCTGTTTCTTGTAAATTGTTATCAAATTCTTTTTGATAACAATTTATCAAATTCAAATCAAATTTTTTTTATCAAATTCAGTTTCAGTTACGGGGTGTAAAAGACTTAAGGTGGTACAGTGTACCTTGTTCTACCATATCTTAAGACCCAGATATTTAAATTAATGTCGTTATTAACCAAATAACAAGAATAGTCATGTAAGCGCACTTGAGATCGATTTTCCCTGAGTAGTATCTTTAGAATAGAATTTAATTATGATGATTGGCAGATTGTATTCAATTCGCCTAACATGAAGGCAAGATGTTAACTTGACTGTATAATTCATAAGTATTGTTACTACTTCGAGATATGGTTATGAGAATTGATAAACTATACGATTACGTCAACAACGCATGCAAGAAAATGTATAATTTTAAAATCGCGTGTTCCGACTAATTAATATTAAATCATTGCATATCGTAAATTAACTAATGCGAAAATAAATTGACGCATGGGGCGTGCGAAGTGCGATTGTAGGCTATTTCATTCAAAGGACATCCGCGATTATACGTTAGCGAATCCCCCCCCCCCCGTT